>PVKE010007324.1:0-51095 GCA_004027555.1 Craseonycteris thonglongyai | reverse complement strand
TGTCATTGATTTTTGTCATCTTCAGAACAATGTGCCTTGGAGAAGATCTGCTAGGGTCTAGGAAGTTAGGGCTTCTGCTTTCTTCTTGGATTTGGGGCTGTAATTCCTTCCACAGGTTAGGGAAATTTTCATCCACTATTTGTTTTAGTAGACTCTGAGAAGATTTCATCTCGCTTCCTTCTGGTACCCCTATTATTCTTATATTGTTCTTTCTGATGGAGTCAGAAAGTTCTTGTAGGGCTCTTTCATTTGTCTTGATTTTCCTTTTCCTTTCTTCTTCCCTCTGTGATATTTCCATGTTTGTATCTTCAATTTCACTCATCCTTTCCTCTAGCTGGTCAGCCCTGTTTCCTATGCTGGTCTGTTCTTTTTTCAGCTCTCCCATGATGCCTTTCATTTCAAGGAGTTCCTTTTGGTTCTGCTCTAGCTTCTCAATTTTGTTGGTAAAGTACTCATTTTGCTCAGAAAATTTCTTGTTGAGGTCATTTAACTGTGTCTGGGTACTTTGCTAGCATTGAGTGAGCTCTCTGAGTGTGTTGTTTAATGCAGACCTGAATTCTGTTTCACTTAGATTTGATTCCAAGTGTGCAAGGTCCTTTACTAAAGACTGCCCCTGATCTTCTGGAGGGGTTTTGGATTCTGAGGTGTGCATTGTGTTTGATGTGGTTCTTTTTGCTTTACGCATGAGTCTGTTTTCCCTCTGGGGGTTTGCCGATCAGATGGGCTTCTCTTTATTTTTTCTTTTGGACTCCGTTGTGGGAGAAGGAGATTTTGGGAGATGGTTGGGGGAAGCAGACAGCTTCTGTGTCCTGGGGCACTTCAGGTTGCTGTCTTAGCTGTTAGATAGCAAGGTAGTAAAGGTGTGGTCAGGGGTGGGGGCATGTGAGTAGGAGCTAGGGCGGGCCTGAGACACAATAGCAGATTCCTCTTTCAGCAGAGGGGCTGGTGGTTCAGTGCTGGCGGGGAGTAGGAGCTCTGGTCTTTCTCTCCTCCGCCTGGCTGCCCCTCCTTCAATTGTATCTGTAAGCCACGCCCACAGGGCAGCACTTGAATGGGCTGGGGCTTGGCAGAGGCCCCGGTAGGCCGCGCAGTTCTGCGCGGAGGCAATGACACCACGGCAACCTGGTTGGCAGCCCAGTTGTGCGCGCGCGGGCTGCAATGCCCCAGAGGCCGGTGGGCGGGACAACAAAAGCCCAGCTGCGCGCTCATGAGCAGGCAGCAGCACTGCAGGAGCCCAGCAGGCAGGATGCCAAAAGCCGGTCTTGCGCGCAGGCAGCGGCGCCGCAGCGGCCTGGTGAGCAGGGTGCCAAAAGCCCGGTAGCGCGCTGGTGAGCAGGCAGTGGCGCCTCAGCGGCCTGGTGAGTGGGGCACCAAAAGCCTAATTGTGCGCTGGCAAGCAAGCAGAGGTGTCACAGTGGCCCGGTGGGCGGGGCACTGAAAGCCCAGTTGTGAGCTGGCAGCAGAGCCCTGGCAGTCTGGTGTGCGGGGTGCCGAAATCCCGGGTGCATGCACGCAGTGATGCCGCAGCGGCCCAGTGGGCGGGCGCTGAAAGCCCTGCGCGCACAGGCCGTAGCTCAGGCGGCAGCTGCTCTACGATCCTGGCTCTGTTGAGACCGCCGGATTCACTCCAAGCACGTCCAATGCAGCTATGCCCACTCAAGCCCCAGCCCTCACTCCAAGAGCCCTGTCCTCAGAAGGCGCTCCTTCACAGTCAATCTCCTCCATAAATCAGGGGTACTGAGCTGTTGTGGGCTGGTGCCCTGCTCTCACCCCGCCCGCCGGGAAGTGCAGCCACCCTGCTCTACAGTCCCTGTTCCACTTTAGGCTCTGTGATCTGATTAGGGCACTGTGTGCTGTCCCTTGAGTTTGGATGTTAAATTGTCCACAGTCTTGTGGGGATTCCACGCTCCCTAGGTCTCGGCTTCCAGCCCGCCCTCGATCCAGCTCCACTTTGACTGTAGTCCCCCAATCCCCCTTTGTTTTTGCCAGCCCCGGGCCGCGCTCCGAGTCTCTGTCCCCGAACCGCTGCTTCTCTTTCCCTCTCCTGGTCTGCCCTTTTTTCTCTAACCTTTGGGTGTTGTTCTGTGTTGTGTGGTTCTCTTAGTTGAGGTTTCTTCTCAGGGTTTCCCCTGTGGATTCCCCTCTGTTCACAAGGCCCTTCCCAGGCAGTTATCGGTGTTCTCCTCTCATGCCACCGTCTTGGATCTCTCTGGTATTTTAATTATGATGTGTCTTGTTGAACCTCTTTGGGTTTGTCTTATTCTTGTATTTGTGTGTCTATTTCCTGCACCAGGTTAGAGAAGTTTTCATTCATTATTTCTTCAAATAAGTTCTCAATTTCTTGCTCTCTCTCCTCTGCTATTCTATGATGTGAATGTTGATATGCTTAATGTTGTCCTGGAGGTTGCTTAAGCTATAATCATTTTTAAAATTCATTTTTCTTTTAGATGTTTCAATTTTGCTTTTCTACTACCTTGTCTTCCACTGCTTTAATCCTCTGTTTCATCTAATCTGCTGTTGATTTCTTCCAGTGTATTCTTTTTTATCAGATTCACTTTTATGTTTTTTGATAGAGAGAGAGACAGAGAGAGGCAGAGAGAAGGGGGAGGGTCCAGAGCAGTCTCCATAGTTGACACCATTAGTTTTCCATATAGTTTCACTCCACAGGTGGGTGTGGGGCTGTGCAGGGCAGGAACTGGGCCTGGAGCCTCCTGCATAGGTCCTGGAAAGAACTGAACTAGGGCCACACCCCAGTTCAGCATATGGGTCCACCTGGGCTGGGGCCGGAATTTTATCCTTGAACTCCAGGGCTGAAAAGTGAGCGCTCAACCCACTGAGCCACCCCAGCTTCCCCTGCCCCACCCCACAGTGTATTCTTTATTTCAGTTATTATATTCTTCATTTCTGACTTTTTTTTTTAGCTTTATGTCCTCCCTGTTTCCCCGAAAATAAGACAGTGTCTTATACCTTTTCTCCGAAAATAAGACAGTGTCTTACCCTGTTTTCCTGAAAATAAGACAGTGTCTTATATTAATTTTTGCTCCCAAAGATGCGCTAGGTCTTATTTTTGGAGGGATGCCTTATACGTATTTCAGCGAGAGGCAAAACTGTAAGTAGGTCTTATTTTTGGGGGATGTCTTATTTTCGGGGAAATACGGTGTGTGTGTGTGTGTGTGTGTGTGTGTGTGTGTGTGTGTGTGTATACGTATATATATATATATTTATTGTGAAATTTAATGGGGTGACATTGATTGGTAACAATTAGACAGTTTCCAGATGTACAAATTTTAAAGATAGTTTTTATGTCCTTTTTTATGTTCACAATCTCTTTGTTGAGGTTCTCACTGAGTTAATTTATTCTTTCCCTAAGACCATTTATCATCCTTATGACCAGTGTTTTGAATCCTGTATCTGATAGATTGCTAACCTCCAATTTTTAATTGGTTTTAGTTCTTTTTCTGGAGATTTCTTTTCCCCTGTTTAATTTGGGATTTGTTTCTTTGTCTTCTCATTTTGGCTGCTTCTCCATGTTTGTTTGTAGTTAAATCTGCTATGTCTCCCAGTCTTGGTAGAGTGGTTTTATGTATAATAGTAGGTGAGCTACGGGGCCCAATGACACAGTCTCCTTGGTCACCCAAGCTGGGTGCTGCAGGTGTGTCCCTTGCGTGGATTGTGTGTGCCCTCCTGTTGTAGTTGAGCCTTACTGATAGTCAGTAGGAGGAGTTGACATTCAGGCTTACTAGCTGTGGAGATTTGCCATGACCACAGTGGGAGCTGACCCCATGGAGTGGGATTCGCCCCAGCAGGACTCTGGTACCTGACGGTACCACCCTTTGTGTGTGCCATTTGTGGGGCTAATCAGGTTGCTCTGTTGTGGTCTGAAGCTGGCCACCAGGTGCATTGGTTCTGGGGCTTCTCGGGAGGGACTCTGATACAAGCAAAGGTCAACTGCTTCCTATTCCTGGCCTGGAGAAACATAGTAGGAACTACAAGGCAATCTGTAGTTGGTAGCTACCTGTGCTCGGTCTGGAGACATGTGGGAAAGGCCATGCTGCCACCCATGCCAGGCCCGGGCAACTCAGCAGAAGACACAGGGTACACAGAGGTCAGCCACTGCCTGCCTGGAGCCTTCAGGCCTTGGACAAATTTGTGTTTGTTTGTTTTTTAAAGATTTATTTTATTGTTTTGAGAGAAGGTAAGAGGGAGAGAGAGAGAGAGAAATGGGGAGGAGGGCCCAGAACAGTCTCCATAGTTGTACATCATTATTTTTTACCTGGTTTCATTCCACACAGGTGGATGTGGGGCCACTTGGGGTGGGAACCAAACCTGGGGCCTCCTGCATGGAAGTCAAGAACCTTCGCTGCTGAGCCCTCCCAGCAGTTACCAGTTGTTCTGCAGTTAAGCATATAGGGTTTGCATGGGCCAGAGCCTGGAATCAAACCCTGGACCTTGTAATTACAAGGCAAGTGGTCAATTGCTGAGCTATCCCAGTACCCCAGGCCTTGGAAATTTTTAAAGAAAGTTTGTAGCACTGGGTGTGGTACAGCTATTGAAAGGGCCAAAATCAGTATACAAGTTGGACGAAGAGGGTCTTGGGGAGTCACCAGGGTGGGGTGAGTGGTGTTTATGTGGTTAATGCAGATTCAAAATTGGCACTTGCCTGCAGGCTGTGTAGGGGGAGGGTTAAACACAGGGACAATGGCGGCCTTTACCCTAAAACCACAAAATTCAGTTTCTCTTTGTATGTCTGGCACATTTTGAGCTGCTGTCATTTTACTTAGGGTGAGTGTTTGTGAATGAGGGAGTCTGTGCCCAGGTCCTTTAAAGGAGACCTCTGTGTCATGCAGCCCTCCCTCTCACTGAGACTGGATGAAATCCCTGCTGATTTTCACAGCCAGTTGTTGTGGGGGCTCCTCTTCTTGGCACTGGAACCCTGGGCTGGGGAACTTGGGGTGGGGCTAAGACCCCTTGCTCCTTGGGGGGACCTCTGTAGCCCAGAGATCCCTCCTGATTCTTAGATGCCACATGCAGGTGTGGGACCAGCCTGTTTTGCATCTCTGCCCTTCCTACCAGTCTTAACATGGTTTCTTCATTATATCCTCTGTTATAGGAGTTTTGTTCAGATAGTCTTCAGATGGTTCCCAGGTTGATTGCTCTATAATTTAATTGTAGTCTTGATGTGGTCATGGGAGGAGGTGAGCATGGTATCTACTCTGCTATCTTGACCAGAAGCCAAGGGTCTCTTTTATAAGGGTAGTGGTTCTTTTTAATCACCTAATCACTTCCCAAAGTCCCTATCTCAAATTTTATCACAACATTTGGGATTAGGTTTCAACAAATGAATTTTGGAGGGACACAGACATTTAGTTTGTATCATTGCCTAGATTTTCTAGGTGGTCAGTCTCAAAAATATTAAAATAAAATGATTCATCCTTGTCCCAGCTCACTTCCCCTAAATGATTTCAAGCCATCTGTGCAATGAGATCTATAGAAATTCACTGAGAGTGGAATTAGGCCAATTTGGCAGTGTAATTCAGAGTTTAGAACAGGAGGAAAAGAAGTTCTTTAAACATGATGGCCATTCAGCAAAAACCAGCTGGTGGAACTAATTCAGTGTTATAACATTAGTGGGCACAGGATGCTAAAAATAACCACTCAAGGAAGTCCTTACCACTTCTAGCTTCTTGTGGAAGATGAGGGCGAGCAGATTAAATCCTTCTCCCTTCACATGTCATGCATCAAGAGCTGCCTGAAGGTTTGGCCTTTGGTACTTTGTGTATCCCTGAAATATTGTTGCTTTCTCAGCTGTGGATTTGAGTGATGAGTTTCTCTTATGAAGTCAGGGCATACACCTTATTACAAGTACGTCAGACCTGGTATTCAATTTGTCACCCCAAATAATACAGCCCCTGAACTTGTTTAGAAAACATTTTACAAAAATTAAATTACACTCTTGCCGTCTTCTTCCCAGTCTCTAGGGGAAATAAAACCAACCTTGTTTAGCAGTCTTTGTGTGTTCATTTTTGGTAGCACTGCTAGATGCTGAAATGGGCTCCAGCTGGGAAGCTGTACTCAGTCAATGAGAATTTATTGTTTATTTTGTTTTATTTTTTTGCAGACTCCATTGTTGTATTGTAAACATTCTTCTGTCAGCATTGCTCCAAGACTGGAGAATGTACCATTTAAGTTTCAGAGTCACACCTGTTTTCTATTAGTTGTTGTCCATTATTCTAATTCTCTGCCTATTGTGTGTGTTCTGAAAATGTAAGTAAATCAATGTCTTCATTCAAAAATGAGACCCTGAGTAGCATTTCACAAGGAAAATTTGTATTATCCACATCAAATGTAATGAAGACTTCCAGTGAATAACTCTTGATTATCAGGTGCACACATCCTAGGAATCCAAGATGGGGAATAATTAGGAGCAACAAGAAGGTTTCTAAACCATAGATTTCACAGAGCAGCCATGCTAAGTGATTGGGTAAAAGAATGAGGATGCTTCAAAGTGCTCTCTGGAGACTGAATGTGAATAATGCATTTAATGGAAAATAATCAGAAAACATGCTTTTGACAGAAAAGGAGCAGAGGAACTGAGAAAGTGCTCCATTTAGGGTCAAATGTGATGTAAGCAGTATGATGCTGTGAGCCAATGCCCCTTCTGGAACATTCTCTTGCCCCATTTCTTTTTCTATAAAAATGAAAGAGTCCCATGTGCCCATTTCAGATAAAAGAAAACATCTGCAAAATATTTCAAACTACTGAAGAAAGTAAGAGTGCTCATGCAATCCTGTGTACACCTACATTGTTGTGATGTTTATTTTGTTTAATTAGATATTTGAACTAAATGGTATCTATTTGATAGTTTTTTTCCCCCTAATAAACAAAACAAGTTGAAAATCACTGGCGTAAGCAGTAAGAAGTCATGCGGTTATTCTCAACTTGGCTCCTCATCAGATCCCAGAAACTGATTTGAGTGATTATTTTTTTTTCAATTAATGCTGGAGTTGACCAAAACTAGTAATTTTCTAGATGAGCAGAAGAAAGTCTAATTTGTTGCATATGATGGATGTCTTAGGGCCTTTGGAATTGGATTCTCTCTTGGAACCTGGGTTGAATTCTACTAGTTCTTCAGCAAATATTAGGATACACCTTTGAAGTTTTTAGCCTTTTTAAGTGCATAGACCACCGCTTCTCAACCTTTATGTCAGGGTACACATAGAAAGCGATGATCACATAGCACACAGTGGGAAGCAGAAACCATGGGTCTAGAAGCAAGGTGGGTTCTAGGCACCTGCCTGGCTTCCCAGAGGACCTAATAAATCAATATCTTGGCATATCAACAGCCCTTATGCAGAATGCCAGATGATGAGGCAGCTAGGGTAGGAAGCTCTGTTATAGGGGAAAGTGAGTACAGCACACTTCAAAAGAAAAAGTTTATATTTTCTGGGAAACATAGATGGAATGCTCAGGAAAAGTTTCCTTTGAGCCACGTGATATGCTGTGATCTTTTTACTTTGCTTGAGGCACTTTGATTTGCTCCTCCCTGAAGGTAAAATGTCCCGAAAAGACTCAGGTGACTATTGCTTACATGGACATGGTTCTGCTATATTCAACAGAATGGGCTAGAAGATATCTGCCACTTGGGGCTTCTCAGAATTAGTGTTACTTTCCCTGTTGAGTCTCATTCTAGGTGCAGAATCTTCTGCCAGTTGGGAGCAGTATTACAGGTCCATGTGTTTCTACAACTTTTTTTTTGGGGGGGGGATTGTTATTTTATTAAACCCAGGTTGTAGAATGCCCATGTGATTGGTGGGACTGACACTTGACTGCCAATCTAACTGCTGCTGTGAAAGGTTTCTTATTCAACCCATTGTTCATCTTAGCCTTGCCCATCCCAAGCCCAGTCTCTTGACTCATTAAAGGTTTTCTCCTTTAAGTCCCAAATCAGAATGAGAGCTAGAACTCATCTTTTTCTGATTTCTAATCCACTGCTATTTCCACTATACCACACCATCTCTTCAGAAGATGGCTTCCATGATGATACATTCATACTAGGAAGTAGGATCATGAACATGAACATTAGGGTATGTGCTTTCGCATGTGCATGTGTGTCTGGGTGTGTGTATGAGTAATTATAGTGGTTGATTCCACTGAATACTGGATGTTGAAAAGGACAAAATGTAATCTTTAATATGCATGCAAATCCTGACTATTCTGTCCTCGCAAATCTTGTTTTCCATTGTGGTAGATTGAATCATTGATCACAGTTGTTTATCTCTCCTTGTATTAGAACTATACACATATGGCCTTTGCCATTGCCTTTAGAGTGCCCCCACTAGAGAGGGTGGAATATCTTTCCTTGTACTATTACTGTTGGGTTTGGCCATGTGACTTGCTTTGGCTAATGGGATGTAGGCAAAATTTACCATGAGCCAGTTTCAGGCTAAGGCCTTATGAGGCCTTGCATGTTACTATTCATACCCTGTGTTCTAGTGACATGCATTAGAAGGATTTTCTATAGGTAGCTGCTGCCCTTTTAGCTTAGATTCCAGAACGAACACATACCAAGTAGATATTAAACTAAACCCTAATCTGGGGCAGAGCCACCTGGTTGAGACCAACCAAAATCAACAAATTCATAGTCAACCCATTGAACCCTAAGTTTGAGAATTAATATTTACTGTTGTAAGCTACTAAATTTTGAGGTGGTTTGCTATGCAACTTTATTGCAGCAATAGCTGACTAATACTAACATGGTATCAAATTAGATGTTTACCACATACTTTATTTGGGGGGTATCAAGAAGAAAAATTTTGACTTTTTCAATCTAGACTAACATTTGTTTGTATATCTTAAGGAAAAATAAAACTTGTGCCTCTCCCATAGCCACAGCCTAACACTGTATTATTGGTTTTCTATAACATGTTTCTTTGGTATAAGAGGAAGGGGAATGTTAGGGAATTGCAAACAGTATACTCAAGTGGTCTTTTACATAGTAATAGACTTGAGGGACAAAGGGAAAATGTTAACATTTGGAACATTTCTCTATTGTCCTATCTTTTAAGTGAGCATAACATGATTGATGTTGATGAACATGGCTGTGAAACGCTTCCCACCAAACTCTGAACCCAGAAAGCTATGCTTTTAAGGCTGAGAAAGATTTCATCAGAATTCTGGGTCTACAAAAAACCCTCTGATTTTTTCTTCCAATACTTACTTCACTGATTCTTTAAAATTTTTTTACATTAAATTCCCTTTTATTTATTTTTTATTGTTAAATTTATTGGGTGACACTGGTTGGTAAAAATTATGTAGGTTCTAGGTATACCATTCTACATGACATCATCTATGTACTGCATTGTGTGCTCACTACCCAGAGTCAGTTCTCCTTTTATTACCATATATTTGATGCCCCCTCCCTACTCCCCCAACCCCCTCCCCTTAGCCCCCAGGTAATCACTAAACTATTGAATGTACCCCAGTGTTCATCACAGCACTGTTCATGGTTATGAAGTATGGAAACAACCAAAGTGCCTGTGATAGCTGACTGCATAAAGAAGTTGTGGTACATTTACACAATGGAATATTACTCTGTGGTAAGAAAAGATGAAATGCTACCATTTGTGACAATGTGGATGGACCTTGAGATCATCATATTAGGTGAAATAAGTCAGACTGAAAAAATTAAGAAACATATGACTTCATTGACATGTGGAATACAAAGCTGAAAGTAACATAGAAACAAAGACTCATGAACTGATTCCTTTTCTTAAGCCATAAACACAATCGACTCCCCCACATTCTAAAAATCACCCTTTCAACTTCAATATTCAGTTCTAGTTACTTTCCCAATCTCTCACTTCTTTCTTATGGTCAAACTTCTAGGCACAATGGTATGAACATTGCTATCTTCACTAATTTACCTACCATTCACCTTTTAGCCCATTATGGAAGGACCTCCACCTCCCCTCTCCTCCACCATTGACACAGGCCTTTTTAAGGCCACCAATGACCTCTCTATTTCCCAGTGTTCTGACTTTCATATAATGGGTCCTCTGGGAGTTCACAACTGTTCGTTATGCATTCCTTTTTGAATTCTTTTTGCCAATGATTTTAAAATCAAATTTGGGCCATAGGTATCTTTGAGTTTCTAATGAAATCTTTGGATCTTTTCTCCATAAAAATGTACCTATTGACTTACAAAAATTAGAAATTATTTTAGGGGAAGTGTTCATGGATAAGAGTCTTTTGATCTTCTGTGACAACTACCTCCTGCCTATATTTTTTCTTTATCTCCTTCATAGATCCCCTCTGATGCCTATCTCTTAAACATGCCTTTCTTCAGGGGTCAGGACATTTCCATCTTCTTTTCTCATTCTATAAATTCTACCTGTGTAACTCCCTCTACTCTAAGGCTCTATATACTGAAAACCCCAAATAAACATTTGTTTTAATTCCTCAAAGGGGAAATCTGTTGTGTCCCTCTATCCTGTGTGAAAGACCATCTTTACTGGGGCTACCTACTTCTTGATCTCTTCCCTTTTTCTTTCTAGATTGTTCTCTATTATCACTGTACAGTCAATAATTCTCTACCATGACCCACAAATAAAATCTCTTCACCCTCGTGCTTAGTAGTTGCTTTTCCACTCTACTTACCAGACTAACTTTAACTAGTTCTTTAAGGATTCAGATGTACCTCCTGGTTTCTCTGAGGAAGAAACCTGAGTGCCATGCCTGGTCTGGGAAGGTACTCCTTTCCATGTTTTCAAGTATTCTGTGCATATCTCATTTTGTACTCATATTGGGCTGGAGGAGGAATTGATGAGGAAGTGGATTCAGTATACACAGATTACTGTTTCTGTTATAGAAGATAACTATAGTGTGTATATCTGTCTTTCTCAATAGGCAATGAGCTCCTTGAGGATGGCTTACCTATGCTTTTTTCACCTTTGTAACTTCAGTTGCAGGTTGCATCAAACTGAGTCATAAATGTATCGTTTGTACTGCTAGAGCAAAGCTCACCTGAGAACAGGTCTCCCTGTAGACTTTTCAGTTGTATGAGCTGATAAATAATCTCTTTATTGTTTGAGCAAATTTTACATGAATTTATGCAATTGAGAGCATCCTAGCTGATATGGTATTTAAGCATCGATCTTGCTGTCTGAACCCTGCCCCTTCTACCCTGGGTTTGACTTGGTCTTATTCATCTTAACAGTGAGAGTCTATTGTGGTTTGCTGGGCTGATGGCCCATACCATATCTGAAAGTGGAAGTTCTATAAACACACAGCCTTATTATTTGCTGGCTGATATTAAAAATTACCATATTCCTCCACCCCAAATTTAAGTAAAACATTTAAGCAGATAATTCTTTAAAGAAGAACAGTATAACCATTAATTAAAGAATAAGTAAAAGTTCTAAACTGGCACACAAGGCAATAAAAACGTCTGGATATTTATCTAAAAACTATTTAGGAAGAAAGAGAATAATATAGCCAGGCATTTTGGCATCTGAGGGCTACATTCTGGCAAACAATGGGCTAGTCTATGGAAAAGAGTGGGACTGGTGCTAGTTTGCTCCTAGTCCTAATGTTCCACTAACCTGAGTGACTTAGGAGATGCTGTACCTTCTGCCTGGCCTTATTTTCTTCTGTAATATGAAGGAAGAGAAGCAGATGATTTCCCAGGTCCTTTCTGGCTCTAAACGTCCATGATGTATGGTGGTTTGAATTCAATTGATTATTTTTCAGAACCTTCTGTGTATACAGGCTAAGTTCCAGCTCTCCCTGCTTAGCCTCTGACAGTGATAAGTTGCAAATTCATGTAGAAGGGAGTTTTCCGTCTTCAATTCAGGAGACATCTTTAGCTCTATTACTTGGGGCAACTCAATTCAATTCACATTTGATTCAATGTTGACTGAATAGTTACTTCAGCCAAATTACAAAGGAGTCTCTGGTTTCCCCTGTGAACCTTGGGAAGCGTGATGATATTCCACTCGCTCTCCTTCAATCCACAAACATTTATTGCTTGTCTACTGTAGCCTAGGTGTTGAGCATTAAAGATAAATCAAAGAGGACCTCCATCATTTGAGGGTGTGCCAAATAGTGCTTTAAGTATAAGCAGGCTCTGGAGACAGCCTTATCTGCATTGGATTCCTAGCTCTCCTATTTGCTAACTGGGTGACCTGAGTAAATTAATTCAATTGACTTAAGCCTAGTTTCTTACTCTGTAAAATTAGGAATGATAGTGTTATCTATTTTATAGGGTGCATGTAAAGACTCAATATATGAGGACTAACACATAGTGGAGACAGATTAATTGCCCACATATTTTAAAAGCAGAAGTCCAATAATTGATTTAAAGTTTATATAAAAATGCTTAGTTTTTACTCAGTTTATGGAAGATGTCATTTACTTAATTTATGAGAAGATGGCCAGGTACGAATATGATCTGAGGTCCTGCAGTTAGATAATGGTTCAAATTGAACTTTAGACTGAAGAGATGGTAAAACAAAGGTTGGAAGATTGAGGTTGGCAGTGATGAGGTACCTGTGAGAATGGGGAGTGAGATACTTTCTAGCATCCCTTGGAGATGAGACAGGAAGTATAGAATATAGCCAGGATTTAATATTTGACACAGAGCTCTGAATGCTATGTCAAAGAATTCTTTAGTCAATGGGGAGCTACTGAAAATTTTTAACAAAAAAGTGACATCACACCTCTATTTTGGAATTTAAATCTTGGCAGGAGAGCAGGTCTGAAGCAGGGGCCAGCCAGGAAACTCATGTAGTATTTCAGATGAGACATCGTGAAAGCTGTGACCAAGTTTACTAAGCAGTGGCGATGAAGCATAAGGGGATATTTTGAGATGTGTTTTAGGCATAGAGATGGTACGGTTGGGTAGTCTACTGGATGAAGGAGATGAAAGCAGAAATGAAAGTGATTCTGAGATATTTAGTGAACAGTGATGCCATTGCCATTAAGACAGGAGATGCAGGATGCCTGGTGGGTTGTATGATGATGGGGAGAAATAGTTTTTTATCTGGCCTAAAAGTACTTGTGGAGAATATACTTGCAAAGAATGCCTCTGATCAGGGGCTATTATCTAAAATATATAAAGAACTCATACAACTCAACAACAAAAAAAAACAACCAAGCAATCCAATGAAAAAAATGGGCAGAAGACCTAAACAGACACTTCTCTCATGAAGATATACATATGGCCAACAGATATATGAAAAAACGCTCAACTTCACTAGCAATTAGGGAGATGCAAATAAAAACCGCAATGAGATACCATCTCACACCTGTTAGAATGGGTATAATCAACAAGAGAAGGGATAACAAGTGCTGGAGAGGCTGTGGAGAAAAAGGAACCCTCATACACTGCTGGCGGGAATGTAAATCGGCACAACTACTATGGAAGGCAGTGTGGAGATTCCTAAAAAAAACTAGGAATGGAATTGCCATATAACCCAGCAATCCCTCTCCTTGGTATCTACCCAAAAAACCTGAAAACCTTAATCCGCAAATATATACGTACCCCAATGTTCATCGCAGCACTGTTCACAGTGGCCAAGTCATGGAAACAACCAAAGTGTCCTCTGATAGATGACTGGATAAAGAAGATGTGGTACATTTACACAATGGAATACTACTCAGCAATAAGAAAAGATGAAATATAGCAACTTGTGACAACATGGACGGACCTTGAAAACATCTTATTAAGCAAAATAAGTCAGACTGAAAGAATCAAGAAGCATATGACCTCACTCATAGGTGGAATATAAAACTGAAAGTAACAAACTCATGGACACAGTCAGTGGTTTGGTGGTTGCCTAGGTGAGGGGAGGTGGGAGGGGAGTATGGGGAGTGGGGGTGGGCACTGGGAGGAGGCATCAAATGTAAAAAAAAAATCTACTTGTGAAACTTCCTTCCTCCTACCCTCCCTCTCTTCCTCTTTTCTTCCTTTCTTTCATCCCCTATCCCTACCCTATTTTCTTCCAGAATTTCTTCTTTCTTATAACTTGATAAATATTTAACACATCCTGTAAGTTATGCCAGTAGTTAGGTACACATTGCAGAATAAAACAGACTTAGAAAGTGTGATTGAGGAGCTTATCTTTAGTGGAGGAGTGAGCTATGAGTGTGAAGTATCAAGAGGAAACAAACAGGAAACAGGGGAAAAGAATAATGGCAATGGGGCAAGAACCAACTTAGGGAACTGAGAAGTTGGCATTTGAGCCAGGGCCTCAAGGAGATAGAGAGGTAGCCCCTTGGAGAGGGGGCAGAAGAGTCACCCGGGTAGACCAATTGGCAGGTGCAAAGACTGAGTGTCTCAGGTAGTGGAAGGAGGCCAGTATGGGAGGTGACTTGTTGGTGAAGAGCAAGGGGCTGGAAGGGGGGTAAGGCTAGGAGAAAAGATGTAGGTACATTACATGCTGGAGTTTGTAGGCTACATGAAAGTGGATGCAAATAGCAATATATATGTATATATATATATATATTTTTTTTTAAGATTTATTTTTGTGGTTTTTGACAGAGAGAGAGAGGGAGAGACAGAGAGAAGGGAGAGGGCCCAAAGCAGTCTCCATAGTTGCACATCATTGGTTTTTCCACATAGTTTTATTCCACAGGTGGGTGCGGGGCTACACAGGGCAGAAACTGGGCCGGGTTCTCACCCTGGCAAGAACTGACCTGGAGACACTCCCCTGTTCATCATATGGGTCCACACAGGCCGGGGCTGGGATTCGATCCTCAGTCCCCGGGGCTGCAAAGTGAGCACTTAACCCACTGAGCCATCCTGGCTTCCACACATAGTAATATTTAAGCATGAAATCATCAGACTTAAATTCTAAAGAAATTCTTTGTGTTATGTGGAGGAAAAGTACAAACAGGGACACTGGTTCTAAGACTATTCTTTTCTAGAGACAGTGGTGGCTAACAAGGGAGAAGGCATAGAGTAGAAGGTTTGAGATCTATTTTAAAGGTGGCGCTCACAGGACTTCATCATGAAGTGGCTACGGGTGGGAATGAAGAAGACGGAGGGATCTAGGATGACTCCCAGGTTCCTGGCTTGAGTAACAAGTAACTGGCACCATCCATTTACTGTGATGAACGTAGAGAAAGAACAAGAGAAAATCAAGACTGTGGGTTTAGACATATGTTTGAGTTAACTTATTGAGCTATCTTGGCATCAAGAGACAATGGCAAGTTGGCCATTGAGCATATCAATTTGGAGCTCAAAGAAGAGGTCTGTGCTGAGTGGGGAATTTTGGATGTCATTAGCAATTACTTGTTTAACAATGTTTACCGAGCACTTATTCCCTAGTAGATTCTGGGAATAAATAAGATAAACAAGCACCTGCCCTCAGACAGTTTACATTCTAGAAATGCAGCAATTGAGATGAACAATAAGTAAATGAATAAAAGTATTACTGAACTTGGTAAGTGATGAGCTAGAATAAGTGTATAAGGCTGTGTAGCCCCTTTGAGCAGAGATGGCCCTTTTGAGGAGGTGATATTTGAGGACAGGATGCAAACAGTTGGGGGAGGAACGTTTTAGGAGGAGAAAACACAAAGCTGAAAAGTGGAGTAGGACTTGACATACTCAGGAAACTCAAGAAGACCAGGAAAGCTGGAAGACAGTGAGCCGGCCTGAGCTGGACACTGGCGACCTGTGACACTGACGTTAGTTAGGAGAAGAGAAGAATCAGTGAGCTAGCTGACCCCCAGCAGGCACCTGGAACGCTTGGACTGAACACCAGGAATCAGGGTTGTGCCAGGGGGGAGGACCTGGAAGTCAGACGTGAACGTGGCAGCTAACATCAATGGGAGATGGCACACTTACCCTGCTAGAGAGCATGCAGCAGAAAGAGAAGAGAACCAGGCGCAGGCCTGTGGGAGAGGATGAGCAAGCCCCGAAGGACCCCTGGAACCCGTGCCTGCGAAGTGGAAGCAGAGAGGCAGGCTGTGGGAAGGGACTAGGTGGTCGGTGTTGTGGGAGCAGCTCTGAGGTCAAGTGCAGGGGAAGGGGAAGATGGAGCACTTAGAAATGCCCTGGAATGGCGGAATGGGAAGTGAATTTTCAGGGGGCTAGAGTGAGCGCTAGAGGTAAGACAATGGATTCTGAAAGTAGCAACTATTCTCAAATGTTCACACTGAGAGAAAAGATAGATGGGGTAATAGTTTGAGAAGGGACTATGGGGGAGTTTCTTTGTTTCCAAGAATTTATTTCTTTCCTTACAATGAGCTCTCTGCAAAGTCTGGTCCTCAAATCTGAGGCATCCAGTTTTCTTGGCTTTTCAGAACTTCAGGCTGCTGGGGCTAAGGCAGCCGCTCCCTGTTTGGCCCAAACCCTCACTTTGGCTCAAAGAACAAACAAATGAGTTGGTCAAGGAAGCCTGGTGCTTTGATCCAACATATTTTTTTAAACTCTCAAGCACATTTGCTCTAAACTGGCTGGTAGGTCCCATCAGAACCTGTCTAATTTCCAATTCACCTGCCAGCTATTGCCTCTAAAAGCCTTACGCATAGTAGGTGCATGATAAATAGGTATAATTTGTTGGGTGGGTGTGATGTACAAAGAATTTCTTGACTCCTGTAAATGAGCTGGCACCCTCTCATTATGTGACATGGGGTGGGCACTGACTGTTCAGTCTGTGGCATGTCATGTGTGGGCACAGGGAGTGCCCAGCAAAGAGCTTCTGTGTAGGATGGATAAACCACTGCCTATACTTTTCAAGCGTGACAAATTTTCTTTGCCAATGCCTCATTCTTCTAATCGCATTTAAAAACAGATAATGCTTTAAAAAGTCAAATAATATCAAGTAGCAGGTACAGGGGGAGTGAAAGTACAGTGTAGCCAGTGTGTACATGCCTCCTCTGAGACTCAAGATGTCAAACTGTGTTACTTTGCTTATTGCTTTACAGTATTTCAAATTGTATTACATTATATCACGCCACTCTGGAATATGAAGTGAGCCCAAACTGTCAGATAATGGGCAAACACAAGGGTTGCCTGACAGTGTGAATTATCCTTGAGTGGTTTGGCATAAAATAATCATACCACTCTTTAGGGAGAGGGGGAAAAAAAGAAAAGAAAAAAAAAAACAAAACAGAAAAAAACCAAAACAACCCAAACCAGAGCTACACACTCTAGACTGAGCAGCAGCATAATCAGATTCACTGCCCAACTCTGGCAGCTGCCAGCAGACGGGCTGGCCCAGTGCCCCTGTTGCGCTCTGCAAGCCACCCTGGGCACATCTGAACCTGAAGATAGAGAAGCTGTACCACTCAAAGGCTTTCCTGATTAATAGAGCTGTTGCCCACCTAGCAAGGGAAATTAGTGATAGGTGGAAATGACCATTTAATTCATTCTGCGAGGCTGCACTGACTCACTGACCCTGACACACCGTCATAGAAGAATGGCACCACTTTTTGGAGACAGTATGATTCACAACTTGGAGGATGCAGCTTTATTTTACAAACAGGCATTTCACAAACTCTGTGTGTGTGTGCGTGCGTTTGTGTGCGTGCTGCTTTATTCTACAGGCAAAGACATTCTATTTTTAAAGTGCTTTTTATAATCTGAATTTGCATCTCTACTAAAACTGCAAATAAGGAGCATTTAGAATGTGAGTTGCAATGACAACTGTTGATGGTGGAGACTTGGGAGAAAAAGTCCAGTGCAGAAGTTAGGCAACAGTGGGAGGCCGTGGGTGGCCATGTCTCGGAGGCCGGCTGGGTTAGGAGCTGGTCATGGGGCCAAGTCAAAGCAGGAGGGGCATTCTGAAGGCCTATTGAGGCCATGTAACAGTGTGAGGAACCAGGACTTCCATTATGATCAGCGAGGTTGGAACTGGGACAGCATTGCCCAGCATCATGGTGAGGCTGCACTGAGTGTGAGCAGAATCAGGTACGCGGGGTGGGTCAGGGACAGAGGTTGAGAATGAATGCAGGGCTCATGGACACATGAGAAGCTAAGATCCAGCCCTTGTTTGCTGCCACATGTATTCCCAGCAACCTCCAGACTTGCAGTGCACAAGCTAGGAGCTGGGTCTTCTCTCAGCCCCACCTCCGCTCCTCATGCTGCTGATGGTTTCCCACTGGCCTTCCTTAGTTGTGTCCGTATCACCCCAGTCTCTGTGCAGGTCGACTCTCCCTCTGCCTCTCTTGTAAGGACAGTTGTGATGACACTTAGGAACCAGCCACATAATCCAGCATAATCTCAAGATCCTTAATTTAATCACATCTGCAAAGCCCCTTTCTTTAAATAAGGTAACAATCACAGGTGGCAGCGATTAGGGCTGATGCATGTGGTGGCAGTATTCTGTCCCCTCACCAGGCTCCCATGAGGTTAGGCTGACATTTGGACTTCACTGGCAATTAACCCCTGCTCATCATCTTCCTCTTCCCCACCCTCTTCCCCCCTTCCTAATCAGTTTCTCCTGGGAGCATGCCCTCCATCAATTGCTCCCTGGTCTCTGAGTATATTCTTGAGCAACCTGATGTATGACAGCATCACGCAGAAGAGTACAGTGATACAGCTAGGCTGTATTGTTTGAAACCACCAAATTCATAGTTCTTTGTTACAGTACCAATGGGGAGCTTATATACCTGGAGTGTAGTTTACAGAGTTTGTTCCTCCTCAAGGCGCTGACCAGGGGCAGGTGTGGGAGAATATAAACACCCACACCCTGGTGCATCAGGGTGAAGCTCCAGTAGCCCAACATTCCGGGTGTAAACAGGACGGAAGCATGCAAAATCCTGAGAAAGCTGCACAGAGCCAGAGAGGAATCTGGGCAGAACCCCAACCTGTCGGCTATAAGTGCAATTAATTCTTTCCCAGAGACTCAGCTCTTCCTCAGCCTCTGACTGTGGGAAGGTCAGCACTCCAGGACTCAGCCTGCATGTCCCTCAACTTCAGAACCTTCGTTTCTGGTTTCTGGGTACTTTGTGACATAATTCTTATTCCTCCAGAGTCAGCCTCTTCCCATCAACTCAGTCTGCCCTGTTCCAGGGGCAGGAATCTGTTGGCTGGGGCCTGTACTGGTTTACTAGCGCCACTGTAACAAAGTACCATAAACTAGGTGGCTTCCACCATGCAAATGTATTGTCCCACTGTTCTGGCGGCTACAAGTTAGAGATCAAGGTGTCAGCAAGATAGGCTTCTTCTGCAGGCTGTGAGGCAGCGTCTGCTTCACGCCTCAGTCCCAGCTTCCATGGTGACCTTGGGCATTGCCTGTCTTGTAGATCTCTGTCTTTATCACTACATGGTGGTGTCCATTGGCGGGGTGTGTGTGTGTGCAATTTTCCCCCTTTTTGTAGGGACCCCAGTCATATTGTACTAGGGTCATCTAGTCCACTCATCTAGTATGACCTCATCTTAACTACATTCACAACAACTGTACTCCTAAATAAGGACACATCAGAGCTACTGGGAGGCAAGGACTGCAACATATGAATTTGAGGGGGACATAATTCAACCAGAACCATGCCCGAGGACCCACCACCTTCTCACAGATTCCTCTGATGCTAACTCTAACATCTGCCTCAATTTCTGCCCCTCCCCAGCTCCGCAAAGCGCTCTGCCTATCTTTGTGACTGGGGCAGCCCGGGCACATGGTGTGGGGGTCAGAGGTGCAGCCTGCTTCCCTGCCTCCCACCCACTGGCCAGCATCTGACCTTACCTTTCTGACTGCTGACCTGGAATTCTTTCTGGCACTTGCAGTTCTCATGCTGGTGCAGTGTGGGTGTTCAATAAACACTCATTGGATTAGCTGATGCTTGGTCACCATCCCACAGGCGCGTGTCC
Source organism: Craseonycteris thonglongyai (assembly GCA_004027555.1). NCBI lineage: Eukaryota > Metazoa > Chordata > Mammalia > Chiroptera > Craseonycteridae > Craseonycteris > Craseonycteris thonglongyai. Next base: position 31,282 of record PVKE010007324.1, on the reverse strand, counting down.
TTGCAGATTCTGACCTACTCAGGCTAGTCAGGTTTCTGCATATAAGCCACGCTCAGTGACGTCTTCAGACCTGACATTAGCCAACAGTGAGATACTGGAAAAATGACTAAGAAGCCATAATTCCCTAACTCCTGTGTTGTAGGCCCAGGTCATACGTGGCAGCAAAGGAAGAGAAACACACTTCTTTCTGATAAGATAGGATCACTCAACATCTCCAATTGCTATAAAACACTGCTATATTAAGAAAAACAGACGCTGTCATTTTGTGGCTTTAAAGTCTTAGAAAGTCAGTGGAATAGAACTTGACCCAGGAAAGCTAGCGAGTAAATATTGAGTCTGTTATTTCTAAATAGTGAGGAAAACCTATGTACTCCACATGAAATCAGTTCTCTCTCTTCAAAGCTCTTCAACAACCTGCATGGTAAATGCCGCATGGTTAGTAGGGTCCTAGCTATGTACATAGGTCATTAGAACATTACACGACAAAGGGAAGAACCCCCAGGCATTCAACAGGGTGCAGAGAAGAGGCATCTCACTGTCCTTGGGGAGATGGAGTGCAGAAGGTCGAAGGATCCTTTTCCAGGGGAAGTGACATCAAATCTGAGTCATAAAAGAAGAGCAGGATCCTGTACCTTTGCCCATTTTTTTATGTTTTCACTCACAGCCTTTCCCTCACCTGATGGTTACTATTCTATGTCAACTCAGCTAGGCTTCTGGGACCCAGTTGTTTGGTCAAATACCAGTCTAGATGTTGCTGTGGTGGTAGTTGTTGGATGTTACTAACATTTAACTCAGTAGACTTTGAGTAAAATAGATTATCTTCCATAATATGGGTGGGCTTCATAGTCAACTGAAGGACTTAAGAGCAAAGAGGGAGGTTCCCAAAGTTGAAGGTTAAGATAGATAATAGATAGGTTACAGAAGATGATAGATAGATAGATAGATAGATAGACAGATAGATAGATAGATAGATAGATAGATAGATAGATAGATAGATAGATAGATAGATAGATGATAGATAGATGGTAGAGAAAGAGAGGGAGAGAGAACAATGGGTAGATAGATGATAAATAATGGATAAATAGATGATAGAGAGAAAAAGATAGATAAATAGATGATAAATAATAGACTGATAGATGGATGATAAATAATATCTCTCCTCTTGGTTCTGGTTCTCTGAAGAACCCTGCCTAAGACACATTTTAGATCTCTAGGGTGGGTGGGTGTGGGCAGAGCTAATTTAAGACCTACAGTAGCAACTGTGCCGTGAGGCAAGGGTGGGGGGCAGGTGAAGAACCTACAGTGTCAGACCTTCTATGAGGTGGATGTACAACCACTGAGGGAGTTACTTCTTGGACAACTTACATAAGCCTCACTTGAAGGAGCAAGAAATCCCTGAGGTGGATCCCAGGGGAAGCTACAGATGTGCTGCTAAGTGCCACCAGCACTGGTAAGATGATCAGAGGCAGATCCCCTGAGATCTTCCCTCAAATGGATTGTGTCCCAGGGACCCCAGTGAGTGAGAGCACTCAGGAACTGGGGGAAGGGTGGTGAGGAAAGAGAGGAAAAGTCACACAGTCTGTATTCGGAGCAAGAGAAATTCCTACTGTGGGGAGGTGTGTCCCTCTGCATTTTCATGCATTCCCTCTGATTCCCTCTTTGCCAAGTCGGAAGCTGAGACACACAGTTCTGCAAGCCCCTGCATGGTACCCTGGGGTTCTCTTGTGATGCTCTTATCATTCCCCCAAAGATGAATGCTCATTTGATTAGGGCCTGCCTGTGCCATTGGATGTTCTGGGTTTTAGGAGTTGATTCTCAAAAAGGGACTGAGACAAACAGCTCCAGAACCTCAGAAGGATCTCACAGGACACTTGAGAGTTGAGTCAAACTTCCAAGAAATGCTATGAGAAGTCAAGAGTTATTTATGAAAGCAGCTCCCAAGATAGAGAAATCAGGGCCAGCTGAGAAGTCAATAGTCTTCCTCAGTCGTGCTTTGAAGAAAGGCTTCAATTTGGGCAGTTGAGAGATGAGCTAAGGGCCACTGGAGGTGAGAAGAGAGAGGACACATCACTTTAGAGTCCCCATGGGTGGCATGCCACCTTGATTTTGGCTCAGGGGTACTGATTTTGGACTCTGGCCTCCAGAACTGTGAGAAAATAAGTTTCTGTTGTTTTGAGTCACCCAGTTTGTGACAATTCATTTCAGCAGCTTTAGGGAATGGACCCAGTGTCCCTGCTCAACTCTGCTTCTGTTTGGGGCAGGCCCCAGTCATATGCCACACATTACTCTCCAGAGTCCCCGGAGAAGCCGAACTGTATTCAACCTGGGAGCACAGAAGCACCATCTGTGGGTTTGTCACTTCTATGTAGACCTCTCTCTGGTTTTAAATGTACTTATTTACTAATAAGTAAAATAATAGCAGAAGTTAAGGGGTCACTTCCCATCCATCAGCCTTAGATAAGATACATAACGGGTCTGGTTCTTGCCACTGTTTGTAATCTCAGCCACAGGACAACTGGGCAGTATAAGTGGGAAATGTATTGATACTGATTATTGGACACCATTTGGCTTAATAACAAACAAAACTATTGTTTAACTTAAGTATGCTTTTAAAGAATTACACTGAAAAGAATGTTGTAAAAGAACAGAACTGAATCTTCTTTTATTTATTTATTTTTTTTAGCATGAATAAAGAAAGTGTTCCACGTCTAGACTGATCCTGACAATGTGTTGGTGATGGAAAAGATTAGAGAAAAGTAATATAGTTAGCCCCAGGCTCAGGATAAAGTATAATTCTTCAAGTATCCACTTGGTATTTCATAAACTAAATCCAGTCCACAATATACCCAATGACTGGTTTCCTTGTTAAGCAAATAGTATTGCACTAAGACTCCAGTGTAGTCTTAACCATTCCTTTTGTAATTGCCTTGTTTTCAAATGTCTGCCTGACACTTTGGTAATGTCACTACAGAATCAGATGCTCCATTAGAGAAGGAAAGAGCCCACACCTGATGGAAATGATTGCCCGCTGAACTGTCATGCATGAGTCTGGTGCAATGCCTGGCCCCTCCAAGTTTGCCTCCTGCAGACAGAGGGGCCAGGTCTGATCCACCTTAATTCTCCTCACGGCACATGGCCTGGGGCTCAGAAAGTTCACAGCAAATGTTTGGCTTCTACTGTGGGTTCAGTTTAGTTCAACAAACACAGAAGAGGCCCAGAGATTCAGGTGGCATCACAGTGGAAAGTGGTTTACAGGATGGTAATAGAATCTACCTCTTGTCACTGGTTTTGCATAAATTAGATTTGCAAAGGAGTGAAAGTTTGCTTTGTGAGTTAGACCTTTGTTCATTTAGGACTCAGTGAAAGAAGCCTCAGCCTTTCCAGTCTTGTCAAACTTCCAGTATCCAATTTTCTGGGTCCAGTTCCCATCTGGATTACTTAAGAGCTGAAGCCTGCCTAGAGACGGGCAGGGTGGAAGGCAGAACACTTATAAGGACTCTGTTCTCTTCACTTCTCTGAATCCAACATGTTTATCACCAAGTGCATTCTTCCCCACTGGCTGGGTGTGATTCGGGAGGATGGTATCCAACCCATCTGGCTCCACTGTGTGAACTCAGCACTGTCACACAGTGGATGCTGGCCTGGGCGGCCAGGGTTTATCCAGAGCATCTCCACAGTATCTTCCTGACTTCTCACTCTTGACATTTCTGGCTCCTTAACCTATTTCTTTACTCTTCCCCTGTTTTATGTTGGCTCTACCTTTTCTTAAGCTACCTTGTTGGATCTTTCAATACAAACTAAGTGACCCTCCTGGTTCTGACCTTGACATCCCTACTAGGACACAACTCATCCTACCTGTGCTATTTTCAGTTGGCTCTACAGCCCCACCTGAGTTCAGGGGGCTCCTCTTCACTCACCTTATTCCCTCCAGGAAGGGGGCTGAGCCATTCTGTTCATAAATCCCCTGGGAAAGAGGCACAGGCCAGCAATTTGAATATTTGACTTACCTTTACTTATCCCCTCTGTTGACTCCCTTTACATTTTTCCATGGTCCGCTTTCCCCAGCTCCTTACATCTGGGCTCACAGATGCTTCTACACAGACTTAGCCCACTCCTGACCTGCCTGTGTTTTGGGCTGACCTGATTGAGACCATGTGTACTCATGCTCCACTCCTCCCTCCAAGGACTTGTCTGTGACTTATTCTTTGGGCTGTCTTGATTCTCAGGAGAATGTCCCAGGGCTGTCCCCCTGGCTTCCGCCTAAACCCAGACTCATGCCACCACCCTTTTGCTGATGGAGTCTATGTTTGATTTTCCCCAGGATATTTCCTAGGATTGGAGCTGTACTGGCTTCTCATTCTCAGTTCTTTGAGTGACCCCAGTCCCTTAACAAGAATGGAGACAGTCTTTACTTTTGATATTTCCCTCCCTGTCCTTTGACCAGACTGTATCCCATTTGAAAACTATTGGTGATTCTTTGGTTTTTTTATCCATGTTCTGTTTGTATGATCAAAAGCCATGTGTATTCACCCACTGGGAAACTCCAATTATGGCAAAGACTCAAGGCATCAACTCTGCCCCCGGGATTCCAATGAGAAAATGCCAAGCCCACTGGGCGCTGGGCCACACCTGGTTTGCTGACCTAACACCCTTCCTCCTGGGCCTGGTGGATGGGCAGTTCTCACCCCCTTTTCCTCACTGCTCCATCTTACTCAGAAAGCTGCCACACTTGACCAACAAATCCTGAGATATGGCTTTTGTTTGTTTGTTCCAAGAGCAGAGAAGTGTAAGTAGTCCAGATAGCCAAAACACAGCAAGAGCACACATTGTAATACAGAAGAAAGCAATTCCATGCCATATGGGTAATGATACTGAAACTCATTCAGAAATATAGTTAATGCCTCAGATGCTCTTGAGTGTTTTTTCAGCACTTAACACTTGACTGGAATGAGTATGCCCTTGTATGCCTGTGTTCCCTGGCTGTTATCTTTATAGATACATGGGTCATGATTTAAAAAGTAACACAACAATGTTTTGAAATAATTTACCACATTGACTATTACTAATTTGTATCATGCTTTAGGATTTTCAAAGCTTCTCTATAGACTTTAGTATATTTCATTAAAATGCATATAGAGCTTTAAAGCAGTCAAGGGAACTTTCTGTATTTGTTTTAGTGTTGTAGCCATTTCATAAATATTTTGGATATTTTAATTTAGGTTATGAGACATGCAAGATAAGAGGCACCGTTACACTAGATCAGAAGAGTAGTACTTAAACAAGGACAAGCATCAGAATCTTGTTAAAATACAAATCACAGGGAAGCCGGGATGGCTCAGTGGGTTAAGTGCTCATTTTGTATCCCTGGGGACCGAGAATTGAATCCCCGCCCCAGCCCGTGCAGACTTATATGCTGAACTGGAGTGTGCTTCCCATGTGGAAAGCCCCCAGTTCAGTTCTCGTCTTCCCCAGTTCAGCCCCTGGTTTGAGGGAGCATTCCTCCCATGCAGGAAGCCCTCAGCCCAGTTCCCATCCGGTGTAGCCCCCATCCACCTGTGTGGAATGAAACCGTGTAGAAAACTGATGATGTGCAGCTATGGAGGCTGCTCTGGGCTCTTCCCCTTCTTTCTGTCACTCTCTGTCTCTGTCTCTCTCTGTCTCTGTAAAAAACAATAAAATAAAAATCTTTAAAAAAATACAAATTACTGCTCCCCCTCCCCACAGTTTCTGATTCAATAAGTCTGGGGTGAGGCCTGATAATTTGCATTTCTGACAAGTCTCCAGGTGAAGTGAATGCTGCTAGTCCAGGGACCAACCACATTTTAAGAGCCTCTGCATCAGAACATTGGTTTTTGACTTTGGATAGACAAGCAGAATACCTGTGAAACTCTTTATATATATATATATATATATATATATATATATATATATATATATATATATATATGGAATAAGGAAGCACATAGGAAAATAATCATAGCAGATATACATGTAATTGTGACAAATTAGAAATAAACTAGATGTGCAACAGCAGAACAGACAGAGTGTTATATAGTGAATCATCAAATGAAAGTGATAAATGAATGAACTAGAGTTATGTCTATCAACATGCATAAATCTTACAAGTATAAGATTGAATGAAAAAAGGAAGTTGTACAGTAAGGAGTATAGTATATCATCTGTTTAAGGCTCAAGACTATACAAAATAATGCTATATATCATTTCAATAAGTATGTAGTAAACATATAAAGAAGTATAAAGACATCTTTGGGAAACAGAAACTCCAGGTGATAAGCACTGCTACCTGGGTGAGGGCAGAGGGCGGAGGGCGGAGGGCTCTCCAGCCTGGTCTGGTATGAGGGAAAGCCGTCCAATTTATGTGTAAGGCTTTGCTTATTGAACTGATTGGTTCCCCAGTATGTTATAGTATTCTCAGGCCTTTTTCACAAAATGAAAGACAATGAATGTACATATCCCCACATTTCCACCTGGGTGTACTTGGCTTTATAAAGTTCCTCCTGTGAACCTCAGGCACAGATTATTTTTGTGGTCCTGTTGAAATATACTTCATCGTTTTGACCCCATGTGGTAGCACTCTGATCACCCATTTTACTCACCAGACTTGGCAATGGATGCTTTTGAAAGTGGATAGGGTTTTTGGAAATGACCTAATAAAAATGCTTTGACATAATGAAGAAAGTCAAAGAAGGCACTCCAGGTTCTGGAAATGGTTTGTAGAGAGGAACGTAGTTGAGCTGCAAATATCCGCTCTTTGAAGGGGCAATAGACATACATAGCCTAGGAGAGTTGTCACCAAATTGTTTGCATTTGTTTTTAATCAGTCTTTGATTGCTTCTAAAATGATCAAAAGATAGATTGGAAGAAAGAATACGGTTTCATAGGTTCTTTGTTTCTAGCAAGTTAATGAAAACCACTACAAAGCTCTTAAAAAACTGAGCCTACCAAGCACACATGCCATCTCTAGGGTGACTTCACTCTAATCCGGTTTTCAGAATTCTGTGAGGAGTAAGAGGACAGAGGCCTCCCTCTGTGATGGTGTGCCCTGTTCAGCTCTGCCCCAGGAGAGGCGCTGTCTTAGGAGAAGCCTCGAATGTGTGCTGCTGCCGTGGCGTGTGGGTGTGTGTGTGTGGGGGGGGTCTCAGGACACTGTTATCCGGGACTGAACCTGCGCAGACCTGCATTACATAGGTGATGAACAGAAACTGTTGTCTGTAGGAACTTGGGAGGCAGACTGAGTGTCTCTATGGCTATAGCTCTGGCAGAAAAAATGACAAAATAGAATGTTACTGATGTGTGCTGGACAGGAACTGGGAGGTCCTTTTTCTTTCTGTGTGGTTCTCTGGTCCCTGCTTTATCACCAGTGTACATTGAGTTGATGGAGGAAAGATAAGTTCATTTTCATGTTTTAGTGCATGACTTGCCATACTATGAAGGGCTTCTTAAAAACTGGATGGGAATGGCTGTTCTTCATTCTGAATTCCTGCACAATGTACTGGGTTTGACCCATGGATGGGGTGGGCATGTGCATGTGTGGAAAAAATGGGCAGGGGAGCACATGGCTATTGCTGGCTAGGAGAAACTACAGTGGGAAGGTGAATAACTGCCCACTGGAAGTCTACGTTCTTCCAGGAATGAGAGTTTCACTGGGAAGTGACTGAGCCCTGCCATTGGAATCATGGCTGGCTCTCACTGCGGAATGAACCTAACTCCCTTTACAAGCTAAAAAGGTTAAAAGTGTTTGGGCCTTGTCCCATCCACGGCTGGATCAAGGGGACTCCAGCATCTGTGACAATGGGGCCACCACAAAATAAAAGGAGCTTGACCCCTGAATCACCTTGTGGAAGGTCGTTGACTACCCAGGACCGACTGCACTGGGCTACTTACTGCTTAAATAAGAAATCTATTGCTTTTGTCTTAGGCTACTGGAAATTTAAGAGTTTGTTATATAGTAGCTGGGATTGCTGGAAGTAATGCACTCACACAGAATTTCAATAAGATTGTTTAGTGGCTACCATGTGAAGGGCAGAAATAACCCATTTCTATCTGGCACCAAAATTAAAGACACAAAGAGAATATTTATTCTATAAGATGCCTGCTTTGGAGATCCATTCTTGAGTGCTGACTTTTAACCCTGGCTGATTATCTTCTCAATGGAAAATTAAATTTGCTGGGAGGCTGTGTGATATCATTCACCCATTTTATTGCCCTGCCATGCAGGTTTTTACTGAGCACTTGAGTGAACCAGAAGAGTCTTGTGTCTTGCATTAGGAAGTTCTCTATTTTTTGCTGGAAGAGAAAAAAAACAACACATTTTGTTTGCCACTGGTCATGCTGTGATGACAGATAATTAGAACCTTTAATCAATCGTGTTTTGTCAGCATGACTTTCATATCTAAATGAGACTGTGTTTAATAAAAAGACACAAATAAGTATATAATGTAGGACTGTGAAGCATCAATAATGAAGTGTGATGATGTTCAGTAATGATGTCTCACAACCTTTCCTCCAGACCTCTTATGTATATCAATTCTTGTCTTCTACACCTCTTTGTATTTGCATTTGCACATGATTTTATTTACTTATTTTCCCGTAGTAAATCACTGCCTTAAGTTTCATGGGCGTGTTAGTTAGACAAGGGACCCTACAGCGTAACTTAAGCCTTCTCAGCTACAGAATCTTTGTCAGCATTTAGCACATTCAGAACTGGCTTTTGAGTCACACAAGCTTACATTCAAATCCCTACTGTAACATTTCCCAGCTTTGTGATGTCATCTTTCTTTGTGAAATCTATTTCACTACTTGTAAATTATGGATACATTTACCAACCTTCAAAAATCTGTAATAATTGAGAGAGATAACACACAGAGTACCTAGCATGCTAGCTCCTACAGAATGCTCTGAATGTGCCCTTGAAAATTAAAAAAATCTTTTCTGCCTCACTTTCTAAGAAAGGGCATTACCTTCTCCAGGAAAAATTTCTCTAGTTTGATGACTAGACTTAATCAAGAATTAGGTTGACCCCTCTCTCCCTTGTGCGCGCGCGCACGCACACACACACACACACACACACACACACACACACACACACACACACGGTGTTCCCAGTAGGGTACTTGGGCACACAAGCAAGCCATCACACCATGTGTGCTAAAGGAAGTGTTTCCTGGGTGCCCCAGCAGTGCAGGCAGCTTGCCTGCACACCCTCCATAGCCTGACGTGGAGAGTTGTATGTATTGAGCTCACCCATGTCGAAGACGAGAAAGCAATGTTTCCTTTGGAGAACAGGACAGGCCGAGGTGTGAGAAGGCTCGCAGTCAGTGTGGATGCCTGCTGACAGTATCTCAAGGCTTGTTCCTCTGCCAGAAGCTCTGCAGAGGTTCTTGGCAGAGAGGCCTGTGCTGGAGATCTGAGTATGTTATTTCTGGTGTGATGAGGCTTAGAGCCTAGTTAAGAATAAAGCTGGAGGCCAAGTAGTACTTAGGCTTCATGTACTGTTTTAATGCTGTTTGGTTCTACTCGGGGTGGCATTTGAAGGCTTGCACATGGATGCTGGCGGCTATGCATCACCTTTTTTTGTTTTGCTTGTGTTTTTACTTGTGGTGATTCTACTGCTTGCTGCTCTCTCTCCTGATACAAACTGTGCCAGAGGTCTTCCTTCCTCCCCAAACTCTCTCTTCCTTCCTACCCCAAATTTGCTCTACAGTGATGTTTTTTACTTTATTCCACTCATAACATAGCTATGCAGTTTATATTATGATCAGCACATGATTTAAGGTATTTTCTCATTGTTTTGTGCATTTTTCTTAGTTTTCCAAGTGGAGAGTAAGCTTATTGGTACAAGCCTCCATCCATCTAACCATCTGACCAGCTGATATTGACCAAGGACCCTCCACATGCCAATACTACGCTAATTGCTTCCACACAAGTTATTTTATTTCATTCTTCACAAAACACTCTTAGGGAGTTATCACCCCAGTTTCACTGATCTTGTTTTTTTTTTTTTTTTTTTGAGCCTTAGATTTCTTAGTAATTTGTCCACAGATCTAGAGCCAGAATCATACAGCATATAAATGAGAGCTCTGGATTTTAAGCACTGATGCCAAGTCTAATTGTCTTAATACCAGAGCAAATACTCTCAAGGTTGACCATGCTTGTTACTTGTTTTATATTCTTCACAGTATCCACTTACATGCTTCACATGAAATTAAAACTTAGTAAATCTCAATCAAGTCTTTGAAAAAGATACTGTGTGGATGCTTTCTAAGAATTCTCTATTACTTTTAACTTAATTTTCTCTGTACTTCAAAAAAGTTGAATAAAATTCAAGATGGGTTATTTAAAATTGTGCTTTGGAATTTTGTCGATAACTTTATGACAGCACTTATAATAAATGTGATTTGGGGTTCACTGAGCTATCTGTGGTTTGCTTGTATGAATTAGTTCAGAGTTTGGCTCAAGCTGGTGGGAGAAGGCAAGGGCAGAGATGGAAACCCAGCTCCTGATCCAGGTTGGGCTAGGGCTTTCAGAAGACAGGCATTATCCAGAGATCAATATTTGTAGGCTCAGAAACCAGAAAGATTGCTTAGTGAATGGAGTAGACTATGGTAGCCCTCAAAATATTTTCATCTGACTTGTCCTCTAGCTGCCAAGTGACTTGGGATGCTTCCATCTGCAGAGTGACCCAAATCATGGCCCTCTTCAAAGGCCATGGAGTTGCCATGGTGGCTTCTTGATTGTCAGCTGTAACACAGCTCTGTGAATGTCTGGAATGATGGCTGAGGTCTAAGCACCTGAATCACCAAAACTTGTCCTTCCATAGCTTTCTCCAATCTCACCCTATAGGTGCCTGAATGAAATATAAAGGGCCAGGCAAAAGCACACTCTTTGATACTAAGAATCTTTTGCTCCAAACTAGGTCTCCTAGTAACTTAGACTGGGTCACATGGAGCCTTCTTTTTGGCCTAAGTAGGCAGACTCAACACACAGAGCCAAGGAAGGCTGGACAGCCTCTTTTACTCCTTTCCTTCTAAGCCCACACCACTCACAGTTTGGACCTCTGTGTTCTCTCTCTCCCACCTGAAGACAGGACAATTTAAGGAAACACTGGCAACTATTGGAGAAAAGAATGGAGTATTTGTCCTCATGCTGAAAGCATAGCAGACCACTCATTCTTCCTGGAATGAAACCCCCTTGATCCTTCTTCAATAGAAAGAGAGATGAGAGAGAGAGAGAGAGAGAGAGAGAGAGAGAGAGAGAGAGAGAGAGAGAGAGAGAGAGAGAGAGAGAGAGAGAATAGATAGAACCCCAAAAAGCCCAGAAGAGATAGAAAAATCTCTTCAGTGTTGAGGATTCTTAAATAGGAGCTACCTATAGTCCCGTTTTTCCTCCCCAGACTTATGAAAGTTAGGCAGACAAAAATGAAAAACCAAGAGAAATGGAGAAGAAAGATCTATACTCCTAGCTTAATGATCTAATGACTGTCCCTGTATTTAACCAATGAACTAGAAAACTACTCCTGCTTGGAGAAAGGGGTTTCAATGAGTACAGAGAGAAGGGTGAACTCCCCTTAGGAGCTGGTAGCACGCACTTCTGCTTCTAACCAGGCAAATGTGGAGGCAGTAGAGAAAGCCATGAAAATGTAGATCAGGTGACATACATATGCAGATTTATTTCTGCATTCTCAATTTTATTCCATTGGTCTGTGTGTCTGTTTTTCTGCCAATGTCATGATATTTTGATTATTGATGCTTTGTAGTATAAATTAAAATCAAGGGGTATGATACCTCCAGCCTTGTTCTTTCTTTTATAGGATTGCTTTGGCTATTCAGGGTCTTTTGTGATTCCATAAAAATCGAATAATTTTTTGTTGGATTGCTTGAAAAATGCCATTGAGATTTTAATGGGAATTGTATTATATTTGAGCCAAAACCATGCAATGAAGAAAAGAAAGTCTCTTTAATAAATGGTGCTGGAAAAGTTAAAGAGCCAAATGTTAAAAATGAAATTAGTCTGTTATCATTACCAAAATTAACTCAAAATGGATCAAAGACCTAAACAAAAGACCTGAAACAATAAATTGCCATAAAATTAAGTATAGATGCTGAATTATGAACCTTGGTTTCAGGGAGGATTTTATGAATTTGACCTCAAAGGCAAGGGAAGTAAAAGCAAAAATTAATGAATGGGACTATATCAAACTAAAAAACTTCTACACAGCAAAGGACACCATCAACAAAGCAAAGGCAACCAACTGAATGGGAGAAGGTGTTTGCAAACAATGCCTCAGATAAGGGGCTAATATCCAAAATACATAAAGAACTTGTATAACTCAACAACAATAGCAGCAGCAGCAACAACAACAACAACAACAAACCAATCCATTTTAAAAAATTGGGTAAAGGACCTGAAAGGACACTTCTCTCTAGAAGACAAGCAATCAATAGATATATGAAAAGGTGCTCAAGTTCACTAGCTATTAGGGAGATATAAATCAAAACCACAATGAGATACCACCTCACACCTGTTAGAATGGCTATAATCAACAAGACAAGTAATAACAAGTGTCGGAGAGGTTGTAGAGAAAAAGGAACCCTCATACACTGATAAAGGGAATGTAAATTGGTACAGACACTATGAGAGACAGTATGGAGGTTTCTCAAAAGATTAAAAATGGAATTAGCATATGACCAAGCAATCCCTCTTCTGCATATCTACCCCCCAGATCTGAAAACTTATATCCATAAAGTTTAGGGTGACCAGACGTCCCGTTTTTGGCGGGACAGTCCTGATTTTAACAATTTGTCCCTCATCCGCGGCATTTTAAAAAAGTCCCGATTTTTGGAAAGAATGCACGACAAGCTAGGGAACGGGGGGAGATGATCAAATTTTTAATCAAGAGCTCCCTCCCCCCGGTCAATGGTTAATTTACCAATTTACAAACGGTAACATTTACCAATGTTAAAATCTGGTCACCTTAATAAAGTTATATGTACTTTGATGTTCACTGCAGCATTATTCATGGTGGCCAAGACATGGAAACTATGAAAGTGTCCTTTGATAGATGACTAGGCATAAAGAAGTTGTGTTACATTTACACAATGAAATAATACTCAGTGATAAAAAAAAGATGAAATATTTCCATTTGTAACAACATGGATGGACTTTGAGATTATCACACTAAGTGAAATAAGTCAGACAGGAAATGTCAAGAACCATATGACTTCACTAATATGTAGAATATAAAACTAAAAACAACAAAGGGACAAGAAAAACAAACAAAGAAACAAAAAACTCACATACGCAGACAACAGGTTAGTGGTTACCAGAGGGTAAAGGGGAAGGGAGGGTTCAATATATGGTGATGGAAGGAGAACTGACTCTAGGTGGTGAGCACAAACAATGCCCATATAAAGATGATGTAATATAGAAATGTACACTTAAAAACTATATAACTTTATTAACCAATGTCATGACAATAAATTTAATAAATAATGTTTAAACATATAGTTCAGGGAGTCATAACTGTGTTCCAAGAAGACCTATACACAAGCCTGTGGGTGCTTCTCTTATTTAAAAGAAAATTTGATTATCCATTCCACAGTGTGCAGTGGGTGAGGTGCTCCATCCTAGTTCCTGTGAAGAACCTTGGGGTGGAGCAGTGCATAAAATATACTTGGGGACAACACTATTATAATGCAAAAAAAAAAAAATGAGAAAAATAACCATCAGAAAGTGAAAAGAAATGTCAAGTGCTATGGATCTAGCAAGACTGACAAAGATGGAGAAGACACAAATGACCAACATCAGAAATGAAAGAGAGGGTCTCACTATTAAAAGGATCATAAAGGTATATTGTGCACAACTCTATACTCATAACTAGTACAACTTAGATGAAATGGTCCACTTTCTCAAAAACTCACAAACTACCAAAAGTCATCTAGAACATGAGACAATTAGAATCTTTAATTAATCAGGAAATTAAATTCATCATTAAAAAAAAATCTCCAGGATCAGATGATTTCACTGGATATTACTCCCAATGTAAAGAAATAACATTCATTCTATATAAAGTCTTCCAGAAAATAGAGAGGAGGGAACATTTGCCAACTCATGTTATGAGGCCAGGATTACCTGATACAAAACCAGGCACAGCTATTTTGAAGAAAATTGCATATTAATGTTCTTCATAAGTATAGATATAAAAATCCTTCTGAAATGTTAGCAAACAAATTTTAGCAATATATGAAAAGAAAAGAACAATATATAATCAAGTGAACATTTTTCTACAAATGGAAAGCTGATTCAAAATACACTAATGCAATCCACCATGTTAATAGTGGATTAATAATAGATTTTTGTTAATATATATATTTTTATTTATTTTTATTTTTGACAGAGAGAGAGAGAGAGAGATACAGAGACAGAGCCAGAGAGAGAACTGGGGGAGCTCCCAGTTCAGCATATGGTTCCACATGGGCCAGGGCCAGGATTCGATCCCGGGTCCCTGGCGCTGCATAGTGAGCGCTTAACCCACTGAGCCATCCCAGCTTCCCCTAGATTTTTTTTTTTTCTGGAGAAGAAAAAACACATGATCATATCAATTAATACAGAAAAGGAATTGACAAAATAAAGCATCTCTTTATAATAACAATTCTCAGCAAAGTAAGAATAGAAGGGAACTTCCTCAATCTGATAAAGGACATCTACAAAAAAACTATAGCTAACATCATACGTAACGGTGGAAGACTATGTGTGTCCCCCACAAGTTTGAGAACAAGGCAACAACACCCACTTTAATCAGTCTCACTCATCATCACACTGGAAGTGCAATACGCAAGGAAAAGAAATTAAGCCATTCAGATCAGAAATAAACAAAACTGTCTTTATTCATAGATGACATGATTTTCTACACAAAATCTCAAGACATCTACCAAAATCCTCCTGAAACTAATAAATGAGTTTATAACACAGTTACAGGATGCAGGTCTGATCTATAGATTTAATGAAATTCCAATAAAAATCCAAACAAGAATTTTTAAAGATATAAGCAAGCTTATTTTAAATTAGGTAGAAAGGCAAAGGTTTCAGAATAAGTGAACAATTTTGAAAAAGGAAGAATGAAGAGAAAGAAATCCCACTACCCAATTAAAGACTTGTCATAAAGCTGCAGTAATCAAAAAAGTGTGGTATTGACAAAAGGCCAGATACATAGATCAATGGAAAAGAATAGAGTCCAGAAATAAACCCACACAAGTATGGCCAGTTGATTTGTGATAACTGTTCAAAGAAATTCAATGAGAAAGAATAGTCTTTAAAAAAATTTTTTTATTGTTAAATTTATTGGGGTGACATTGGTTGGTAATAATTACATAGTTTCCAGGTGTACAATTCTACATTACATTGTCTATGTATTGCACCATGTGCTCACCACCCAGAGTCAGCTCTCCCTCCATCACCATATATCTGGTACCCTCTCCCAACTCCTCTACCCTCCCCTCCTCTCTTTCCCCCACTTTCTCCTTTACTCTCAGGTAACCACCAAACTATTGACTGTGTCCACAAGTTTTTGTTTCTTTGTTACTTTCAGTTTTATATTCCACCTATAAGTGAGATCATCATATGTTTCTTGATTCTTTAATTCAGACTTATTTCACTTAAGAAGATGGTTTCAAGGTCCATCCATGTTGTCACATGTGACTGTATTTTATCTTTTCTTATTGCTGAGTTGTATTCCATTGTGTAAATGTACCACAACTTCTTTATCTAGTCATCTATCGAAGGACACTTTAGTTGTTTCCATGACTTGGCCACTGTGAACAGTGCTGCGATGAACATTGGGATACATATATCTTTGCAAATTAAGCTTTTCAAGTTTTGAGGTAGATACCCAGGAGAGGGATTGCTGGGTCATATGGCAATTCCATTACTAATTTTTTGAGGACTCTCCAAACTGCCATATAAACGGCCAACAGATATATGGAAAAAATGCTCAATATCATTAGTAATTAGAAAGATGCAAATAAAAACCACAATGAGAAACCACCTCACACCTGTTAGAATGGCTATAATCAACAAGACAAGGAATAACAAATGCTGGAGGGGCTGTGGGAAAAAAAAAACCAAAACCCTCATACACTGCTGGTGGGAATGTAAATTGGTACAGCCACTATGGAAGGCAGAGAAAGAACAGTCTTTTGAATAAATAACTTGGGGGGCAATTGGAATTTGTATGTAAATAAAGAAATCTCTACCTAAACTTTACATTTTATACAATAGTTAACTCATAATAGAGAGGAAGGATAATCAATTTAAAGTAAAATATAGAACTATAAAACTTTTCTATTTTTTTTTAGTTGTCCAGATGTTTTTGGTAACATTGGTTAGTAAGTATTACATAGCTTCCAGGTGTACAATTCTACATTACATCATCTATATATTGTGTTATGTGCTCATCACCCACAGTCAGTTTTCTTCCCATCACCATGTATTCGGTTCCTCTCCCTGGTCTTCCCCACCTCCCCCCTTATCCTCAAGTAACTACTATTGACTATGTCCATATGTTTTTGTTTCTTTGTTGCTTTCAGTTTTATAAAACTTTTAGGATAACATCTTTGTGATACACTTTGGGCAACAGTTCTTAGTCATAAGAACAAAGCATAATCCATAAAAGAAAAAAAATTGGTTAATGTGATTTCATTAAATTTAAACCTTTTCTCTGTGAAAAATACAAATTGAAAAGACAAACTATAGACTAGTATAAAATATTTGCAAATCACAAATCTGAAAAATAATTTGTAATTCAGAATATACATTAAAAAAATTCTTAAAATTCAATGGTAAAACAAGATACCCAATTAAAAATGGATACAAGTATTGAACAGAGACTTCACCAGGGAAGCTATATGGAAGTCCATGTAGCATATGAAAAGATGTCCAAGATCATTAGCCATTAAGGAAATAAAAATTAAAGCCATGATGATATCACTGTATACCTATTAAAATGGCTAAAAATAAAAACAGGAAATTACTGACAGTATCACTACCTCAGCTGACACACTATTGGAACTCTCATGAATTGCTGGTGGAAATGCGAGATGGCACAGGCACTCTGGCAAACACATTGGCAGTTCCTTATAAAGTTAAACATACACGAATCACATGACCAAAGACTTGCACCCCTAGGTTATCCTTTATGTTCATACAAAAACCTTTGCGTAGGGAAGCCGGGATGGCTCAGTGGGTTAAGCGCTCACTTTGCAGCCCTGGGGACCGAGGATTGAATCCCGGCCCTGGCCCATGTGGACCCCTATGAACTGGGGAGTGCCCCCAATTCAGTTCTCACTGGGGCAAAACCCTGGCCCAGTTCCTGCCCTGTGCAGCCCCTCCCACCTGTGGAATAAAATTATGTGAAAAAATCAATGATGTGCAACTATGGAGACTGTTCTGGGCCCTCCCCCTTCTCTCTGACTCTCTCTCTCTCTCTCTCTCTCTCTCTCTCTCTCTCTCTCTCTCTCTCTCTTCTCTCTGTCAAAAACAATAAAAATAAATCTTTAAAAAAACAAAACAAAAAAAAAACCTTTGCGTGAAAGTTTATAGTAGCTCTATTCATAATTGCCCCAAACTGTAAACAATGCAGATATCCTTCCATGAGTAACTGGATAAACAAACTGTGGTATTGTAGCAGGATTAAGGAGGGAGGGGCCTCTAAAGGAGGAGGCTGCCCAGAGTAGCTATAAATAAGTGGCAGGCACCTCACGGATCTCCCTCTGTTTTGACAGAAGCTAGGGTGAGCTGTGGGAGGTAGATACAATTAGTACTAATGGACTGAAAGTGACAAAAATGAAACTGCTGCAGGTGGGAGGATGTGGATAGTCAGTGGTAATGGGCTGTGATTGACAGGGGAAGAAACCCTCCTGTCAATTGCTGGCGAGGATATAAATACAGAAGGAGGGCAAAAAGGAGAGAGGCTTTTGGGCAAGAGTTTTTGGAACCTGGAGGCATTTGGAGTTAGCAGAAAACAGTCTAGCTGGCCCATCAAGAACAGCAGTGGACCAAGCCAGGCTGTAGGAACATAGCCAAGGGAGATAAGCAGACAACTGGCAGTGAGGGGTTCAGCACTGGGGTCGCTGGACAGGAAGACCAGAGATGGTCCCTCTATTTCTGTGGAAATCCGAGATCCACTTGAAGGACTAAACGCCAGCTGCCTGTGCTTCCCAGAGGACGGTGAGCAGTAGAAGAGCAGAGACAGTCCTCTCCTTTCTGCTTGGGCCTTTTTGGACTTTGCTTTATGCTGCCTTGGAGATCTGTGTAGATCATTCTGCAGCCTCCAGTCTTCTCCAAAGGACAGTATTGTTAAAAGGGAGAAAGGATCTGGGTGTGATCTAGGACAGGTTTGGGAGTGGCAGCAGGTTACTTCTCTGTGCATGTTGTATATAGCTCTGAAATAAAGGCTTCTCTTCTTTCTTCCATCCAACCTCTGCTATCTGAGGTAATGGGTGTCCTTGTAATAAACACTTATTCTATGACCCAACTCCTGTGTCAGTCTATTGGCTGAATGGCGCAGGCAGCACAAACCTGGACCCTGTTTCCCCCTGGTAACAGTATGTCCATAAAATAAATATTACTATGCAATAACAAGGAATGAACTACTGATATACACACAACTTGAATTGATCTCAAAAGTATCATGCTAAGTGAAAGAAGTCTGTCTCAAAAATTTACATACTATGTATATAGTTTCATTTATATCATTGTGATATTTCATTTTATGTGTCAACTTGACTGGGCAACAGAGTGCCCAGATATTTGGTCAAACATTATTCTGGGTTTTTCTGTGAGGGTGTTTGTGGATAAGATCAATATTTAAATTGGTGACTCAAGTAAAAAAGATTGTCCTCCCTAATGTAAGTCAGCCTCACCCAGTCAGTGAAGGCCTGAACAAAAAGGCTGATGCTCCCCTGATCAAGGAAGAATTCCTCTAGACTGACTGCTTTCAAACTAAGACAGAGGCATTTTCCTGCCTTTGGAATCAAACTGAACCACCAGCTCTTCCTGGGTCATGAGCTCGCTGGCCTTTGGACAGGAGGCACACCATAAGCCTTCCTGGGTCTCCAGCTGGCTGATGCAGCCTGCAGGTTTTGTGACCTGCTAGCCTCCATAGTCATGTGAGCCAATTCTTTATAATAAACCTTTTTCTCTATATATGTACCTACATAGATATGCAAATCCATACGTATACATATGACTCCACAGGGGTAGCATAAGCAGTTCTTGTGGGTAATGTAACTTTGTATCCTGTTGTGGCAGTGGTTACATAAATCCATACATGTGTTAAAATTTATAGAAATGGTGGCAGCTGGGATGGCTCAGAGGGTTAAACACTCGCTTTGCAGCACTGGGGACCAAGTATCGAATCCCAGCCCTGGCCCATGTGGACCCATATGCTGAACTGGGGTGTGTTTCCCATGTAGGAGGTCCCCAGCCCAGTTCCCACCCTGTGCAGCCCCCGCCCACCTGTGTGGAACAAAATCATGTCAAAAACTGATGAAGTACGACTATGAAGACTGCTCTTCCAGCCGCCCCCCACCTTCTCTCTGTGTCTCTCTGTCAATGTCAAAAACAATTTTTTTTTTTTAATTATAGAACTGTACCTCCCCCAGCAAATCAATTCTACTGAATGTTAAATTTAAAATGAAAATGCTTTGGAAACCCGATGTAGTGAGAGAACAGGAGATGAGTTGAAGGCCAGGAGACTAGTATATTAGGCAAGACCGGGAGGGGAATTTGCACAGGGCTTCATGGACAGGAAAGCTGGGAGGTGGGTGGTGTTTGGAGGGGATGGGCCATGCCAGGTCAGAATGAATGCAGGGGAGAGGTCATGCGCTGCAGGCTGTGACTATAGAAGCACAGACTGAGAGGAGAGAATTAAGCCAGTGAGGCAGGTCAGTTCTTAATTGTAATGGGCTCTGAATGTCTGAATGAGATGTTCTTAGCTGGTTGTTTGGAGGTCCTGTAGTTTCTCAATAATTTCAAGCTGTCATCCCATCCCAGAACTCCAGGAGTACTGAATTCCAGGGGCTTCTATGCTTTCTGAAAATCTCCTGGTGGAAAGAGATATCAAAAACCAGTTTGTGAAATATTCATTTGTAAAATTCTTAAATTTACAAAGGAGACCCTGTATAAACTATTGTGTCCACTAGGGAAATAACTCTGGAATTGATCTAAATCCATTAGTCTCAAAGTATTTGTGTAAACATCTGTCTCTGATAGGGTCCCATCAGGAAACAGATGGCCCTCTCCAAAGGAAAGGGAATAGACTCATGGCAGGGCTGTTTACATAGATGGCAGCCAGGTTAAGGAAACCCTTGGGAGGCAGCGGAGTGCCTTGGGCTCTGGATGGCAGGAGGCTGTTTGCACCTTGGGCCTGAAGGCTCATGGGAAACGAGTGGTCCTAGAACTCTGCAGGAGCCATTGCAATAGGAGGAGCTACCCCTCGGGGCGAGGAGCCAGCATGGCGCACGGCCCGCCAGCAGGGAGGGAGCTGGGGATACATACTCTGACCTCTTCCCCCTGCCAACCCCTTTGGTGCTTCCTATTGGTCCAACTGAAGACACCACAGGGCGCCATTGAGGGAGTCCCTGTTGGCCAGTCTCCTGGCAGCTGAGGGTGTGGGTGGGGAGAAAGGTGGAGAGCAGATCTAGGGCAGGAGTGGAAAATAACCTTTGCACAGTCTTTACCCATTGGGGTTCAGGTCCTAAGGCTTCTGGGACCTCAGTTTACAAGGGCTGAGGGGAGAAAAGAGCAAGCCAGGGCATGAACTGGGGCAACCAAGTTAGACACAGGCTGGCCTTTAAGTGCTCAGAGAGGCTATTGGGTCCTGAGTCAGAAGTCCTCCTTGAGGACCTTCTCCGGCAGCACCAGGCACCCCCAACACACTCATACCTGTGGAAGCATTTACCATATTGCACTAATTGCTTGGGTATATGTTTGGTGCCTAGTTACACATGCCTGGCACCTATACGGGCCCTTCACACATACTGAGGCAATAAAGCTGGGTCAAGCTCAGGGCTGCAAATGAGTGGATTCTGCTGGGAGATTTCCAGTGATTAGGGCTCCCATTTAGGGGATGGCACTTGAGGCATTGCCTGGGGACCCAGGCTTGCTGGCTCCTCTTGCTGCCTTTGTCCTACTTTATTTCCATCAATCAGAGATAAGGAGAGCAGCCTACACTAATGGGATAAAGTAGCAACCACAAAGAAGTAGGAGTCATGAGAAATTCTGAAGAGGGAGCCCTGGAGCCCAGGATGCCTCGTGCTGCATCTTCCTAATTAGTGGCAGCGGGACTCAAGGGCCCTTGGAGACCAGCTAACGACCATTAACTCCATGAAAGAACACTGCCATCACTGTCACATCCCCGATGTTGCTCCTACAGCCCTCGTGGGATGCTTGTTTTCTTGGCAGGTTTTGATGGGCACAGGCTTGATTGGGTGACATCGAGAATGCCCTAAAGCTATGCCCCCACACTGCTACGACTGATAAAAATTACAGACATTCAGAATTGGAAAAACTGTAGAGTGCATGTGGTCCAACTTAATTCAGTGTACTGATAGGAAACTGCGGGGGAAGCCAGGGTGGCTCAGCACGTTGAGTATTTGCCTTGCAGCCCCGGGGTCCAAGGATCGAGTCCTGGCTCTGGCTCATGTGGACTCATATGCTGAGCTGGGGTGTGCTTCCCATGTAGGAGGCCCCTGGCCAGATTCCTACCCTGTGCTGCCCCTGCCCACCTGTGTGGAATGAAACTACATCAAAAACTAATCACATTCAATTATGGAGACTGCTCTGGACAGTCTCCCTTCTCTCTCTGTCTCTCTCTGTCTCTGTCAAAAACAATAAAATAAATCTTAAAAAAAAAAAGGAAACTGCAGCTGAGGCAGGCTAAGTCATCTTCACTGAGCACTTACTAGGAGCCAGGCCCTGTGGGAAGCATTTTGCTGGTAGTACCTCATGTACTGTGTACAACACACCAGAGAGCAGATGCTGTCACCACCAGGCACACCTAAGGGCTGGATAGAGACCTCCCACTTCAGGCACAGTCCACTTTCCACTTCTAAGACACCTGTCCTCCAAAGGACTATGTCACTTCATTCGAAGGCAGGCACTGGGACAGGCATGAAACATCACTAGAAATTCAGGGCCGACTTCCCGGCAAAATGCTACACCATCAGCCAGGGCTTGCTGACTTAGTGAGAGCTCCTGCTAGCTAGCAGCCTGGCTGAGTTCAAGACAAGCAGGCGGGGTTGGAATTCAGTATTTGCTTGGAATGCTGTCATTGTGACATTTACCACGAGTGTCTCTCTTGGTCTCTTAATATTAGTGTCACTGCCTTGTCACAGAGAGCTGTCTTCAAATGTCTCTTAGTCAAAGTGTCCTAGTCTATCAATGACAGGCATCATGACCTCCACCATGAATTTTCTGCTCATTTGCTCACTCACTCATTCGCTCACTGACTCTTTATTCATTATATTCCAAACATTTATTGAGTTTCTACTACATGCCCGGCACTGGGGATAACGAGATGAGAAAGATGGCCTGCTTTTTTCAACCTAGCTTAACAGAAAAGAGAAGTTTCTGTTACCAGGGGTATTTCGCCATAGCAAAGGGGAAGACAGAAGTGGCGGGGCCTTAGGACTACCTTTCATCTCCGCTCTGTTTCATTGGCTTGGTTCTTCCCTTTTGTTCACACAATGGTGGGAGGTGAGATGCAGATCCAGCCACCCAAAGATTGCCTATCTCATGGTTCAAAATCCAAATTCCAGGATTTGAGAACTAGATTCCTGGGTAGAGAAAACTAACGGGCTCAAATGCCACTATGCATACTTGGCTTATTCAACTGTGGGGAGTGGAGCGAGGTCATATTAAAGAATGCAGCTGTCTGGGGGCCAGGCCAGTTGTCCTGAGGGTTGGAATAGAGGAGCAGCTTTAGGGGAAGGGGGGCTGAACAGACAAGCCACTGGGGCCCTCTTCATGGTTTCTGCCTTCGAGGAGCTCTCCTGAAAGTGGACAACAGTGAGGAGGAAGACTGAATGCTGCTGCGAAGGGCCCTGGAAGAGGGGTTTGGGCAGATGTCAGAGCTCAGGATGGGAATGTAGACTGCTCCGTGAAGTTCACCACTGGAGCTGAGTCTTAAATGTGCATGTGCGTGTGTGTGTGCATACATGCATCTGTGTGTGTGTGTGTGTGTGTGTGTGTGTGTGTGTGTGTGTGTGTGTGTAGGGGCCGTGGAAGGTTGAAATAGAGTGGCTTTTCAGGCAGAGGGAAACACATGTGCTGCAAATATAGCAGCCTACAAAAACATAGCCCTTTTGGGAACGATGGCATTTTGGAGCTTCTGAAGTATAAACTGTAAGGCAGCAGAGGCTGGGGTGCTGGGAAAGTTGGCAAAGATATATGTGCAAGAAGAGCCGCAGATGTTCCTATACAATTCACAGCAGGTTAAATTTTATCCTGAGCGTGGTGGACAGCCTGCAAAGAATTTGAAGTAGAGGACAAACAAGATCGAATTTTCTTGTTGAGAAGCTCACTGTGTTTGGAGACAGGTAGGGAGTTAAAACTACAGTTGGGGAGTTGAGAAAAAAGGTGTGTTGGTTCAGGTCCTCCAAGATGCAGAAGTGGAGACAGAATGAAATGTGCAAGGGTTGTCTAAGGGAACCACTTGTCCATGTCTGGGGAGGGAGCTGAAGAAGGCTGGAGAGCCACGAGACCATACTGTGTGCCTGACCATGAGCCCGGGGGAGAGAGAAGGGAGAGGGATGGACAAGAGCATCCTGAACTGTTGTGTAGTCTTAGGAAGGTTTGGGAAGGGGGTCAGAGAGTCCCCAAGCCACAGATGCCATAAGAAGAGTGTGCCTCCCAGGAAAGGGCCTGTGTATTCACCTGTCACCACTCCTTAGACATGAGTTTCTTGGTGGGATTGCCATGCTCACTGCATGGCTGGCAGCACAGATCTGGTGCTGGATTTCAGCACATTCGAGCACCAGGCCCTTGGTTTGTTACAGTGCCTGCAGTTAGAGGCCTACAACGCACGCTTTCATGACTGTCACGGTGTATAAATACAGTCATCAAGGAAGATTATTTAATTAGACTAATTAGATATAAATGAGGTCACCCACAGTATAGCTAAAGAATATGAGAGACCTTGGGAGGTATGATCAATTAAAATTGGTCATTGGTCATCATTACAGGGCTTTTATGTACCTGGCAGGTTGGTCACTGCACAACTTCATGTGTGCGGCCCAGCCTGCCCAACAATGTGCAGGAGACTTGGGTCAACTCTACTCTTTATTTCTATATCCTGAGTGTCTGGCCTAGTGCTTGACACATGATAATCACTTACCAAATGTAAGATCACTATGAAAAATCCAAGTCCTGCCACCAAGGAACTTGTTGTCTAAGGAGGGTTGGTGGGTAAATACGCAAAGTATAAACTGGCCAGCGCTTATAGCAGCAATGAGAGTGTGCTTTGACGTTAATGTAGCTAGCTGATGGCTGCTCAGTGATTTAAATTGCTTACCCTGTCTCCTGCACCATCCGGACAATTCCCAGACTGTAAATAAGTCTGAACAAGTAAGCCAGAACTTGAATTTTTCAAGCAAACTTTTATGTGCCAGAAATATGCATTAATAATTCAGTAAATATTCAGTAGGACCAACTATGTTTCAGGCACTGTTATAGGTGCCAGGGATTCAGAAATAAACAAAATAGACAAAGCTCTACCCTAATAAGGTTATTCACAGAGTAAATAAACAATAAAAGAATGCAATCTGATGTAAGTGACATGGAGGAAAGAAAGCAGGATAAAGAAGAAAAGAAATGTGCGTGTGTGCATGTGTGTGTACTGGGGGAGGAATTTGTAGTTTTCCATAGGGTGGTTAGAGAAGGTAGAGAAGGCCTCGCTGCTAATGGGATATTTGTATTTGTGTTCAGATCTAAAGGAGGTGATGAAATAAATCATGTTGAGACCTCAGGGAAGAGCATTCTCTGAGGAGGGACCAGTGAGCACAAACAGAGCAAATGAGTTTGTTTCAGTAACTGCAAGATGCAGGCTGAGAGAGGAGAGAGAGACAGAGGGAGACAGAGAGAGAGAGAGAGAGAGAGAGAGAGAGAGAGAGAGAGAGAGAGAGAGAGAGAGAGAAGAAGAAGAAGAAGAAGAAGGAGGAGGAGGAGGAGGAGGAGGACAAGGAGAAGAAGAAGAAGAGGAAAAAGGAAAAGAAGAAGAAGGAGGAGGAGGAGCAGGAGGAAGGGAGGGAGGAGGGAGGAACTGTTTAATGTTTGTTGTGATATAGCAAGATCAAGAGTTGAATTCAGGTGGTTGAAGAAAGATGGTGGCATGAGAGGAGAACCCCAATACCTATTTGGGAAGGGACTTTTGAACAAAAGGGAACCCACAGCGGAAACCCAGAGAAACATCCTCAACTGACAGAACCATGCAACACAGAACAATATCTGAAGCTTACAGGTAAAAAGGGCGAGTGGGAGAGGAAAGGGGAAGGAACAGTATGGGGACAGGGATGTAAAATGTGACCCAAGGCTGGCAGAAACAAAGGGGGATTAAGGGACTACAGTCAAAGTGGAGCTAAATCCTAGGTGGGCTGGAAGCCAAGACCTGAGGAGAGTGGAAGCCCCATGAAATGTGGACAATTTAACATCCAAACTCAAGTGGCAGCATGCTGTGCTCCATTCAAATCACCGCACCTGAGGTGGAATAAGGACTACAGAGCACGGGCGACTGAATTTCTGGGACAGCGAAAGAACAGAGAGCCAGCCTTCCAGCTGAGTCTCAGTGCCAAGTCACTGGCTTACAGAGGTGGCACAGCTGAGCTGAATATGAATTGGCTCTTAGGGAGCAGCTTTTCAAGCCAGGGATCTTAAAGTGAAAGAGCAACTGGAGCAGAGCAAAGGGTGGAGAAAGACCAAGCTGCTCACCTCCTTCGACACTGACCCGCCAGCCTTCTTGCTGATAGGGGAATCTGCTATTGTGTCTCAGGCCCACCCCAGCTCCCACCCACACTTCCCCATCCCCACCCATACCTCCACTGCTCCATCTTCTAACACCTAAACCAGAAACCTGGAGTGCAACCCAGGACACAGAAACTGACTGCTTCCCTCAACCCTCTTCCAAAAACTCATTCCCCCTCAACTAAGCCCTTACTGCAACCTGCTACACAGCAGAGATATACCAGGCTGCAGTCAGACCACAGTCCACCTCACTATCCCAAAGAGGGGGAGCATTAAGACTAAAATAGTTGGAACAAAAAATAAGAAGAGAGAGAGAGAGAGAGAGAGAGAGAGAGAGAGAGAGAGAGAGAGAGAGAGAGAGAAACCCATCTTCTAGGAAAATCAGCAGAGAGAACACATACTTATGCCTAAGGCAGAAAAAAAACACATTAAATACAATGCACACCTCAGAATACAAAGCCACTACAAAAGAATATGAAAAATCTTTAGAAAAAAAGCTTACAGACTTGGAAACAAATAATCCAAGTGAAACAGAATTCAGGGCTGCAATTCTCAAGACACTCAGAGAGCTCAGCAAATGCTGGCAAAGTACCCAGACACAGTTAAATGACCTCAACAAGAAATTTTCTGATCAAAATGAAAACTTTACCAACAAAGTTGAGAAGTTAGAGTAGAACCAGAAGAAACTCCTTAAAATGAAAGGCATAATGGGAGAGCTGAGAAAAGAATTAACCAGCCTAGGAAACAGGGTTGACCAGCTGAAGGAAAGAAAGTGAAATCCAAGATAGAAACATGGAAATGTCACAGATGGAAGAAGAAAGGGAAATGAGAATCAAGAGAAATGAAAGAGCCCTACAAGTACTCTCTGACTCCATCAGAAAGATCAATATTGGAATAATAGGGGTATCAGAAGGAAATGAGATAGAACCTTCTCAGAGCCTTTTAAAGCAGATAGTAGATGAAAATTTTTCTAATCTAGGAAAGAACTGGAATCCAAAATTCAAGAGGAAAACAGGAGCCTTAGCTACCTAGACCCTAGCAGATCTTCTCCAAGGCACATTGTTCTGAAGATGACAAAAACCAAAGACAAAGAAAGAATTCTCAAGGCTGCCGGGGGAAGGGAGGGGGGATATATATATATATAACTTTCAAAGAAAAACCTATCAGGCTGTCATCAGATTTCTCAGCAGAAACTCTGCAAGCCAGGAGGGAGTGGAGCCCAATCTTCAAAATTTTAAAAGAGAGAAATTTTCAGCCAAGAATGAACTATTCAGCAAAATTAACCTTTAGATATGAAGGAGGAATTAAGGCCTTTTTAGATATACAGAAGCTGAGTGAATTCTCCAGCTCAAAACTGGCACTCCAAGAAATACTGAAGGAGGCTATCTGATCTGAATCAAATAATCAAAATAAATGAAGAAAAGTTGGGACAACAAAAAAATAAAAAGAAAGGAAGAAATGAATACAGGATATCTCAATCATCACCCTAAATGTAAATGGGTTGAATTCACCAATAAAGAGGCAAAGAATAGCAGACTGGATTAAAAACAAAATCTAATCATATGCTGCCTACAAGAGACGCACCTCAGCCACAAGGACAAATATAGACTCAGGGTAAAAGGATGGAAAACAATACTCCAAGAAAATGGCAGTCAGAGAAAAGCAGGAGTGGCCATTCTGAATTCTGATAAAACAGCCATTAGGAAAAAAAAAACAACAAAACATAAAGATTGTCATTTTGTTTTGATAAAAGGGACAATGCATCAAGAAAACATGACACTCATCAATATATATGCCACTAATCAGGAAGCACCAAAATTTACAAAGCAACTACTAAAAAATCTAATAGAAGAATTTGACAAAAATACAATTATAGCAGGGGATCTAAACACCCCCTTGACAACACTGGACAGATCATCCAAGCAGAAAATAAATAAAGAAATTGCAGCCTTAAACGATGCATTACAGGGGAAGCCAGGATGGCTCAGTGGGTTAAGCGCTCACGTTGCAGTGCCGAGGAACAAGGATTGAATCCCAGCCCCGGCCCGTGCGGATCCATATACTGAACTGGGGAGTTTCCCCAGTTCAGTACTCTCTCTGTCTCTGTCTCTGTATCTCTCTCTCTGTCAAAAACAATAAAAAAACCCAACAAAACAATGCATTACAGGAAATGAACATAATTGACATTCATAGGACACTTCATTCTGCAACACAGGACTATACATTCTATTCTAGTGCACATGGAACATTTTCAAGGATAGATCATACCCTGGGATTTAAATTCAATGTCAGAAAATTTAAGAACATTCAAATCATACCAAGTGTATTCTCAGACCACAAAGCTTTGAAACTAGAGATCAATTGTAAAAGGAAAGCAGAAAAAAATTACATATATATGGAGATTGAACAACATGCTATTAAAAAATGACTGGATCAAAGAAGAAATAAAACAAGAGATCAGAAAATTTGTAGAAATGATTGACAATGAAAACACGATGTACCAAAATTTCTGAGACACAGAGAAAGCAGTAATAAGAGGGAAATTTATATCATTAAAGGCCTATCTCAAGAAACAAGAAAAACTACAAGTAAACATCTTAACATCTCATCTTAAAGAACTAGAAAAAGACAAAAAAAAAAAAAGGAACCCCAAAGCCAGCAGAAGGAAAGAAATAATAAAAATTAAAGCAGAACTTAATAAAATTCAGAACAGAAAGACAATAGATAAAATTAGTGCCACAAAGTGCTGGTTCTTTGAAAAAAATCAATAAAACTGACCAACCACTGGCTAGGCTTATGAAAGGAAAAAGAGAAAAATCTCATATTTCCAGAATTTGGAACAATAGGGGAGGAATCACAACGGACACTACAGGGAAACAAACAATCATAAGAAATTATAATAAAAGACTCTATGCCACCAAATTTGACAATCTAGAGGAAATGGACAAATTTCTAGAAACATATAGTTTACCTAGACTGAACCAAGAAGATTTGGATAACCTAAATAGACCAATCAACAGTACAGAACTTGAAACAACTATCCAAAACCTGCCCAAAGGCAAAAGGCCTGGAACAGATGGTTTTACCAATGAGGTTTATCAAGCATCCAAAGAAAAAGTACTCCAAAAGAGATTCAAGGGGAGGCAATACTACCGAACTCATTCTATGGAGCCAATATTTTCCTACTACCAAAACCTGGGAAGGACAATACCAAAAAGGATAACGATAGACCAATATCCCTGATGAATACTGATGCAAAAATTCTAAACAAAATTTTAGCTAACAGAATACAACAATGCATTAAAAAGATTATTCATCATGATCAAGTGGGATTCATCCCAGGGGCACAAGGATGGTTCAACACATGCAAATCAGTCAATGTAATCCAGCACATAAACCAAACAAAGGATAAAAACCACATGATTATCTCAACTGATGCAGAAAAACCATTTGACAGGATGCAACACCCATTTATGATGAAAACACTAAATAAAATGGGAATTGAAGGGAAGTACCTCAACATAATAAAGGTCATATATGACAAATCCTCAGCAACTATTATACTGAATAGAAAAAAGCTGAAGTCTATTTTCCTAAAAATCAGAAATAAGACAGGGATGCCCCCTGTCACCACTGCTATTCAACATAGTACTGGAAGTTCTAGCCAGAGCAACCAGACAGGAGAAAGGAATAAAAGGTATTAGAATTGGAAGAGAAAGTCAAACTGTCACTCTTTGCAGATGACATGATCCTTTATATAGAAAACTCTAAAGATTCGTATCAGAAATCTATTACAAAAACAGACAAATACAGTAAAGTTGCAGGATACAAAATTAATGTCCAAAAATCAACTGCATTTTCATATGCCAAAAATGAAACGTCAGAAAGAGAAATGAGAAGATCCATTCCTTTTGTCATTGCAAACCAAAAAATGAAATGCCGGGAAGCCGGGATGGCTCAGTGGGTTAGGCACTCACTTTGCAGCCCCGGGGACCGAGGATCGAATCCCAGCCCCGGCCCGTGTGGACCCATATGCTGAACTGGGGAGTGGCTCCAGTTCAGTTCTCACCAGGGCGAGACCCTGGCCCAGTTCCTGCCCTGTGCAGCCCCATGCCCACCTGTGGAATGAAACGATGTGGAAAAACCAATGATGTGCAACTGTGAAGACTGTTCAGGGCCCTCCCCCTTCTCTCTGTCTCTGACTCTGTATCTCTCTCCCTGTCAAAAAAAACAATAAATAAATCTTAAAAAAAAAAATGAAATGCCTAGGAATAAATCTAACAAAGAATGTGAAGGACTTATACACTGAAAACTATAAGACACCGTTAAAAGAAATTAAAGACACAAAGAAATGGAAAAATATTTAATGTTCATGGATTGGAAGAATCAACATAGTTAAAATGGCCATATTACCCAAAGCAATAAATATACAGAGTCAATGCCATTCCCATCAAAATCCCACAGACACCTGGAGAGGGGGAAGAAGTGGGGAGGGAGAGTTGTGGGGGGAGGTGGGAGTGGGCACCAGATATATGGTGGTGGAGGGGGAACTGATTCTGGGAGGTGGGCACATGATACGATGCATGGGTGATGTGATGTGAACTTGTACTTCTGGGAACTACCTAATTATTACCAACCAATGTTACCCCATTAAATTTAACAATAAAATATAATTAAAAAAAAAGATATTACCTCAATTAAAAAAAAAATCCCACAGACATTCTTTTAAGAAATAAATTTTTAAAAATCATCAAATTTGTATGGAACCACAAGAGACCCTGAACTGCCAAATGTATCCTAAGAAAAAAGGATAAAGCTGAGGGAATCTCATTGTCCGACTTTAATCTATATTACAAAGCCTCAGTAATCAAAACAGCTTGGTATTAGCAGAAAAACAGATACATAGACCAATGGAACAAAATTGAAAACCCAGAAATAAACCAACAAACATACGGACAGATTATTTTTGATAAAGGAGTGAAAAATATACAATGGGCAAAAGAAAGCCTCTTCAGTAAATGGTGCTGGGAAATTTGGAAAACCACATGCAAAAGGCTGAATGTGAACTATGTATGATCTCTCACCATATGTCAAAATTAACTCAAAATGGATTAAAGACCTCTAAATAAGAAAGGAAACAATAAATTGTATAGAAGAAAACATTGGTACTAAACTTATAGGTCTGGGGTTCAGGGAGGACTTTATGAATCTGACCTCAATGGCAAGGGAAGTAAAAGCACAAATAAAC
>PVKE010007323.1:40877-51238 GCA_004027555.1 Craseonycteris thonglongyai | reverse complement strand
AGAGAGAGAGAGAGAGAGAGAGAGAGAGAGAGAGAGAGAGAGAGAAAGAAAGAGAAAGGAAAAGAAAAGAAAAGAAATATCCTGCTCTCTTTAGCCAAAGGACCATAAAAGGAACAGCCCTGTAAGACAGAAAACTGTCCTACATAATAATTGCCCTAATCCAATCTAACACCACAGAAAAACAGTATGGCTCCACCTGACCCATGCCAATAAAAGCTGAGAGAAGCCTAGACTTTCACCCTCTGGAGGTTGTGAGGAGGTGCTAAGCATGATATAGAGACCGTGTGTAGCACCTGGCCTTCCACCATCACTGCACAGGAATGAGGCATTTCTACCTCCCCTGCTAGAGTGTTGGCTTAGGAAACCTAGGAGAGAGTCAAGATGTTCATCATGACCACTGTCACTAACGATGACATGGCCACCTTCCTTCTCATGTGGGAAGAAGAAACAAGGCATTCCTCCTAGCCCTCCCAGCCAGGGAGGTATCAGTGAAAGCCAGTGATGTGTGAGTTTCCCATAGTCACAAGGAGAACCCTTGAGTATCAACAAAGTCATAGAGGAAAGCTGAGACTTCCACCTACAAACTATGAGGTGCTTCCTCCCCTCCCCACCATGAAGTGGTGACAGAGGAAGCCAGCAAACACAGAAGGTTTAAATAAGA
Organism: Craseonycteris thonglongyai; assembly: GCA_004027555.1. Classification (NCBI taxonomy): domain Eukaryota; kingdom Metazoa; phylum Chordata; class Mammalia; order Chiroptera; family Craseonycteridae; genus Craseonycteris; species Craseonycteris thonglongyai. The sequence continues at coordinate 50,577 of PVKE010007323.1, read as the reverse complement.
TTCAGAATTTCACAATACAATATCCAAAATGTCTGTGCTTCCATCAAAAATTACTCAGCATCTCAAGAACCATGAAGATCTCAAACTGAATGAAAAAAGAGAAAGACAATCAACAGATGCCAATACTGAGATGACAAAGATGTTTGAACTATCTGACAAATATTTCAAAGCAGCCGTCATAAAAGGCTTCCACAAGTCGTTACAAACACGCTTGAAAGAAAGTCTCAGCAAAGAAACAGAAGGACTCATTAAAAAATAGAAAACATTTTTTAGAAACCAAATGGATGCTGCGTGGTATCCTGGTCTGAATCCTGGAACAGGTCATTAGTGGAAAAACTGGTGAAATCTAAATGAAGTCTGTAATCCAGTTACTAGTAATATATCAGTGTTAATTCCTTCGTTTTGATCGTTAAACTATGGCTATGTAAGATGGTCGCTTTAGAGAAAGCTGGATGAGGGGCATGCAGAAACTCTGTGCTATCTTTACAACTCTTCTGTGGCACTAAAATCATTTCCAAGTACAAAGGTTTTTAAAAACAAGTGATGACATACCTTTACAATAAAACCTTATTATTACTGGGCTAAAGTAGTCTTGGACAATTTAAAATTAATATGCTTGAGAAAAACAAAGTATACCTTTTCAGTTTCAGTGATCATCAAGCAATTAGTTTAATTTGCAAGCCAGAAAAGATAATGTCACTTCTCCCTCCATTTTATATGTCCTACTCTATGTAAATATTTATACTGTGTCTTTGTATTCTGATGCCCTGAGTTTTTTCTAGTACTCTTGAGAAGTGGAATATCTACTATGTGCTTTCCAATTCATAAAATTAGTAATGTTAAAAATAATTTAATTAAATTTAATGAAACTTTAATTTAAGAAAAAGGAAATTTTAGAAACTCAAATGTCTTTTAAACTGTGTTGTGTACATAATGTGAAATATTAGCATTAAAGAAGAATATATTACTGGTATGCCGAGATAGCTCAGAGGTTGAGCGAGGTCCGGGGTTTGATTCCCACCTCAGCCCCCACAAACCTCATATGATGAACTGCGGCCTAACTGATAACCACCGGGATGACTTAGTGGTGAAGGTTCTTGCCTCCCACATGGGAGTTCTGTTCCCGCCTCATGCAGCCCCACGTCCACCTGTGTGAAATGAAACTATGTCACAACTAATGATGTGCAACTATAGAGACTGCTCTGGGCCCTCCCCGCTTCTCTTTCGCTCTCGCTCTCTCTCTCTTTCTCTCTCTCTCGCTCTTTCTCTCTCTCTCTCTCTCTCTCTCTCTCTCTCTCTCTCTCTCTCTCTCTCTCTCTCTCTCTCTCTCTCTCTCTCTCTCTCTCTCTCTCTCTCTCTCTCTCTCTTTCCCCTTCTGTCAAAACAACAAAACAAATCTTAAAAGAAATAATAATATATTACTGATACATTCAGACACCTGGATAAATCTCTAGAGAATTATGCTGAATGAAAAAGAGCCAATTTCAAAAGATTACATATTATGTTATTCTTACTTAACATTCTGGAAATTTAAGAATTATGGAAATAAAGGACAGATTAGTGGTTGCCAAGAGTTAAGAAAGGGATGAGAATGAAAGAAAAGTGTGTGTGACTATAAAAGGGCAACTTGAGGAATCATTGTGGTGATAGAAATATTCTATATCGGGAAGCCGGGATGGCTCAGTGGGTTAAGCGCTCACTTTGCAGCTCCGGGGACCGAGGATCGAGTCCCGGCCCCAGCCCGTGTGGACTCATGTGCTGAACTGGGGAGTGCCCCCAGTTCAGTTCTCACCAGGGTGAGACCCCGGCCCAGTTCCTGCCCTGTGCAGCCCTGCGCCCACCTGTGGAATGAAACTATGTGGAAAAACCAATGATGTGCAGCTGTGGAGACTGTTCTGGGCCCTCCCCCTTCTCTCTGTCTCTGTGTGTGTGTGTGTGTGTCTCTCTCTAAAACAATAAAAATAAATCTTGAAAAAGAAAAGAAATATTCTATATCTTGAAACTAGACTACTATTAATATCTTACATCATACATGAAAATTAACTCCAAATGAATTAAAAACTTGAATATAAGACCTGAAACCATAAAACTCCTAGAGGAAAATATAGGCAGTAAAATCCTATGTTACCATTGTCTTGGCAATGATATTTTGGATTTGATTGCAAAAGCAAAGACAACAAAAGCAAAAATAAGCAAACAGATCACATCAAACTAAAAAGCTTCTTCTGCACAGCAAAGGAAACCATCAACAAAATAAAATGGCAACCTACTGAATGGAATAAAATATTTGTAAATAATAGATCTGATAAAGTTTTAATATTCAAAATACAATGAACACATACAGCTCAATAACAAAAAAACCAAGCTAATTAAAACATAGATAGAGGATCTGAATAGGCATTTTTCTACAGAAGACATACATATGGCCAACAAGTATGTAAAAAAGTGCTCAACATCATTAATCATCAGAGAAAAGCAAATCAAAACCACAATAAAATATCATCTCACACCTGTTAGAATAGCTATTAATTGAAAAACAGGAAATAATAAGTGTTGGCAAGGATGTGGAGAAAAGTTAACCCTTGTGCACTGTTGGTGGAAATGTAAATTAGTGCAGCCACTGTGGAAAACAATATGGAGGTTCCTCAAAAAAATAAAACTGGAACTAGCATATGACCCAGCAGTTCCACATCTGAGTATTTAACAGAAGAAAATGAAAACACTAATTCCAAAAAATATATGCCTCCTCATGTTCATTGCAGCATTATTTACAATAGTTAAGATACAAAAGCAACCTAAGTGTCCTTTGACAGAAAATGTGATAGGATATAATACACACACACACACAATTGAATACTATTCATCCATTAAAAATAATAAAATCTTGCTATTTGCAATATGGCATGGATCTTTTTTAATGCTACGTAACATTCCATAGCATACATATAACAATATGGATGGACCCTGAGGGCACTGTACTACCGTAAGTGAAATTAGTCAGACAGAGAAAGACAAATACCATATGATGTCATTTATATGTGAAATCTATCCCCCCCCCCCAAAAAAAAGGTGGTTGCCAGAGGTGGAAGGTTGGGGGTGGGTAAAAAGGGGAGTCAAAAGGTACAACCTACAGTTACAAAATAAATAAGTCATGGGGGATATAATGTACAGCATGGTGACTACAGTTCATGCTACTGTATTGCATATTTGAAAGTTGCTAAGTAAGTCTTAAAAGTCCTCATTACAAGGAAACAAAATTGTAACTATGTATGGTAACAGATGTTAACTAGGCTTAATGTGATGATCATTTCACAATGTTTACAAATATTGAATCATGATATTGTACAACTGAAACATATAATGTTACTATACCTCTATTTTTTTTTAATGTTCTATATCTTGACTTTGTTAATGCCAATATCCTAGTTTTGATGCTGTACTATAGTGTTGTAAGATGTTACCATTGGGGGAAACTGGATAAAAAGTACATGAGAAATCTCTGTATTATTTCTTACATATTATTTCTTACAACTGCATGTAGAATTATTTAATAATAAAAAGTTTAAATTAAAAAATATGAACAGTGCAGCTTTTAAGTTAAATAAATTCATAAGTTATGACCAAATAGCTATTGATTTTCTATCATTATTAACAGTGCAGCTTTTAAGTTAAATAAATTCATAAGTTATGACCAAATAGCTATTGATTTTCTATCAATTTCTCATCCTCCAATCTAATACTCGTTAAAGTACAATATTTACGGTTATGAAATTGTATTAACTGACAATAAAGTACAAAATTAATTTCAATTGAAGGAAACACAACTCTTGCAGACAATGGACAGAAGGAGGAAGTCCCAAGAATAAACAGCTGCATGTCTTTTCTGGATATTAAACTTAATACTTATAATTCCTTTGGTATCAAAACAGCTTAATCTTTAAGATTAATGAATGCATGAATTCAAAAGCATTTATTATATGCATACCATGTGCCTAGGTTTGTATTTGTTTCATTTAATATTTCAAACCCTTCAATGTATTAGCAAGGGGTTTGACTGGACAATCACTAAATCTCCCCCCTCCCACCCTTAGCTCTAACATTCATAACTCCAGGTGCCACTCCCACTATCCCCTCAGAACAAACTGTTGTACTAGAATATTTGTGAGCAAAGAAAAATAACACCATTATTTTGTCATCAACAAATAGTGCCTGTTTCTTTAAATCAATATTACCGATTTTGAGTATTTATAGTTAGTACTGCACAAAGCCCAAGAGAGACACAGATGGCTTATGGGGCAACAAGAAGGTAAGAATTATTTGGAAATGACCATTCTTCTTTTTACTAATCTCCTACTGCCCAGAACCAATGTATGTGTCATACTTGGGGAAAAAAAGAACGTGATAGAGCACGGAAATTGTTTTTCCATGGCTCTGGCAACTGTATGCAAGACCTAGAGATGAAGAATAATGATTTCTAAAAGAACATGTGCTTTCTCGAAATTGTATTTGGGGATTTTACCAAACAACTGCCTCCAAGTCAGCTACAATTAAGAGAGTGAGAATTCACTACGTGTTGTTCAAGCCCTGCCGTAAGCATCATGCCTTTGGAATTGGGATTCTGTCCTAACCATCCTCAAATCCAAATTTCTCTGTGAGGAGAGAAGGGATGAAATTGGTGTTACATCTTATGAAGAGAAATGTTTATAAACTATCTTCAAAGACTTCTCGTAAGATAGAACAGCTCTTACTCAACACAGCTCTTAGATGAATTAAGTGTAAATAAATATTAAAATGACGATTAAATTTCCATTCAAATTCATACACATGGGTTTAATACTAATAACTGAAGAGGGAAAGCTGGCAAAACACATGTAGAATTTAGCCAAACACAAAATGCTTGAAAAATAAGTCAGACTTTCTGAAAACATAGAGCACTACCGGGTTTGCTCATTCCTAGTGACAGGAAACTGCGACATTGAAACTAAGCCCCTGTAAATATATTCTCTGCTCCCAGCAGATGCTCCAGTTCATTCCTGCCAAGGAGGCTGGTAGGCTGGGTCTTTGGTGCCAAGAACAAAGCCTGGGTCTCCACATGCCTCCCTTCTGTCAGAGCTCCGTGCTCACATCTCACCAGGGCAGAATTTTCTCCCCTGAGCAGGAGACATGTTCAGGCAGAAGTCTTGTGTGTTTTTAATCCTCATTTTTTCACCTCTAGTTCTTGAAGGGTAGATCAGGCCACACTCTGGGGCTGAAATGATTACCATCAAGCTTCCAGAACTTTAGGTTTGTATCTATCCTGGTGTGGATTCCCTTTGGTGATACTACAAGACCAAATATAATCACATGATAAAATCAATGCCCCATACCTGCTATCAAATCAACACACCAGGTGGCAGAGGAGGGGTGCAGCACATCTGTGGGTGAAAATGCAGAGCGTAGGAATGTATGCAGTCCACCTCCATCAGCTCTTAACCGCATTGACTTCTGACAGAGTTCACACAATTGCAAATACTTGACATTTGTCTAGAGCGCCACAATTTACAAAAATAGTTGACTCCACATTATAGCTTTTGATCTTCACAGTAAGTCCCTGAGTGAAGTATTGCCATTCCTATATGAGGAGACCAGGATTCAGAAAGACTTTCAGATGTTTGCCAGTGAGAAGGGGTTGCCAGGACTTAAGCTTAGGGATTCTGTTCAAGTTCAGTGCTCAGTCCACCAGCACCACCGACGAGATAGAGCGGAGCTATTCAGAAGACTCCAAAGCTGGTAGGTCACCCTCGTGCATGCCCAATGCCTTAGGCATAGAACTTGCAGAAGCTAAAAAGAGTTCATGTTCTCCTAGGACTTTGCTTCTCAGATTCAAATTGGTAAGCCAACATCTCAGCATCACCATGAATTATTGGCATTTTCACTCTTAGACTATATGGACCTTGATATTTTTATGTGAAAGACCTAGAATATCCTGGACATTGAACTCTGTTTCCACCATAGAAGATCCTAAACATCCCATAGATAGCAAAGCCATGTCTGAAAACACACCTGCCAAATGTTTGAAGGCCTCATGATACCTGATTCACTGAGAATTTATTGCATTTTTTACAGATGAGCAAAAGAAATCTGAAGCTTTAAAGAATTTGCACAGTATTCTCTTCCATTACTCAAAAGATACTATCTAGTCCTTCAATTCAAACCTGTGCAAATAAATTAAGTTGAGATGCCACTCCAGCTGCTATATTTTGTTTCATGAAAATTAGAATGCAAGACTATAACTCATTAAAGTGTTTTGTTTCATATTAACTGATAAAATAGTTCTCAAGAAATCATTTGAACATGGAATACTCTAACCTAAGTTTTATCAAAAAGCCAAACCAACTAATTGTATGGGTATCAAAACCAGGTTTATTTATAAACTTATTAAAATATTTTATTTATCCTTCGCTCTTGAAAACTTTGGAAATATTTTATTAAAACTACAAAGCCAAATGTTGAAAAATAACCAGACCTACAGTTACTGTAAATTCTGGCCCAAACAAAAGCAATCAGATCAGCAAAATTCATGAGAAAACAAGCTCTGGGGAAATTTTCAGTTCATTAATCTATTTCTATGACAGAGTAATAGCCCCATCAGATTGAAGAGAAGCAAACGACATACTATATCTTGATTCAAGAAACGTTTTTTGGTTTAATCGCATACAGCAGAGATAACTAATTAGAAAAATATTCAAACCACAAAACTGGCAGGTGTATAGCTAGTTGGAGGATTGGAGAATGATAGCCAAGTAGTAGCTATGAAGAGGCAAATGTCAGCAAAACAAAGTAGCTTTACATTTCAATCTCTGGCATGAGTATTTTGTATGGTAGCACCCTCACTAGGTTTGAGAACACCATCCCATCCAATAGGGAAACCATTCCCTTGAACAGGGGCCCCCCAGAGTGGTGACACACAGCCTTTCTGTCCTAGAGGTGACCTGGGAAACACTGGAGAATAGGAGGGAGGAAGAGGAGGAGGAAGTGGGAGCAAGCAAGAGAGGAGGAGATAGATCATACAAGCCAGGGAAGAGCTACTGGGAAGGACTAGAATAAACCAGGATGAGAAGAATCTTTGGGTCACAGAGAAGTGTAAGTTAAGTTAATGTTATAGCTAGAAGGGGCTCTGAAAGGTCACTTGGCTCACTAGTTATTAATGTCAATTTTTACCAATCTTTGGTAAAATAAAATAAAAAAATTTAAAAACACAATTTTATGTTTTTCAAGTTTTTTTAATTGAATGTAAGAGTTGTCTTTTACTGCTAAACTCCCTCTCCCTCTCCCTCTCCCTCTCCTCTTCCTATATGTGATGGTGGTAAGAGTGGGGGATATTCTGATACCTATTTAATGCCATTACTTGACAAGAAGGATTGTTGATAATTCCATGTTAGGCTTCCAAATCATTTTAGAAATGCTATTGGTCAGTGAAATCCAAGTCTAGAAATCACTGGCCTAGTCTAAGTATCCAAGTCCACTTCATTTGAAAGTTCTCTGGCCCCTCAGACAAAACTCCAGTCAGTCTTGAAATGTTCTGGCTGGTCCGAGGTTTACCCAGGGCCACGTGGGCCACTTGCCTGGTGTTTTTAATTGACTTGAAAAGGAAGGTGGTGTGAGGCAGGTGCTTTCTGGGTGTATCAGAAGTTCAGGTTTTCACACACACACTTGAGAAAGGAGGACATTAACTCACATCTCTATATCAGAAACCAACAAATTAAAACAAGGAGGGTCCTGACCCAAAGAGGAAACAGCAGGAAGTGATTATTTGGGATTAAGATTCTTGTTCCTAGACATGTGTGGTAAAATATTGCCTGGATCAGTTTTATTTGCTTCCTTTGATGAAAACCAAATTAACTTAAACCAACTGTTAGAAGAACCACCAGTTATGGACACTAATGTCACATAGTCTAAAACATTTACCCTGCAGGCTTCTTGGTTACAACATTTAAAAACCCTTTTGATAATTAAGAATTCCTAGAATAATTAAATTCATTAGGAATTATACCTTGGTCGGTCCTAAACTAATTATTAGAGAAACTTCAAACAGAAAAATCCTGCCCACTTCTCCACCCTCCTCCCTACTCACCCCGCTATTCCCACTCCAACTTCCAAAGCTTCTGTTCAGACCAGACAATGGAGAAGCGTAATCAGGGGTTGGAGACACACTCAGGCAGTGCCTTCCAAGGAGTCAGACCTCTTAGCATCAAACTATCCTGTTTTCCCAGCACTACAGAAGCAAAGAGCTCGCCCTAATGGGAGAAAGGAGAGAAAAATTCTTTAATCCACGCTGACTTAGGTCACATTCAGGCAGGATCACCCTGCTAGACCTCTTAACATATACATGTGTGTAGACACATAAACACGTGCTTTTCATTGCATTCCTTTGGTATCCTCATTTCCCTCATAAAAACCTCCCCACCCCCGCCAAACACACTGAACTGCATGGGCACATATATAGCTGTCAGTCACCCACGCCGACTGTGGTGGTTAGCAGGTGTGTGCAATATGTTGCTATACTACATCATCCAGTAACAAGGTGCCATTAAGAAGTAAAGAGCACTGCCCGGAAAAGTGGGGAGTCCACTCCCTACCCAGCTCTGCTACTCGGTAGCTGTGTGACCTCAAGCCAGTCATTTACCTCTCTAGGCCTCTGTTTTCTTGTCTATAAAAAGACAGCTGCAGAATACTGGCGCTAGGCATTTCCCTTGCATCCTTAGCACTCAAGGGTCTGTGCAACTACAAATGGCTTAATAACCACCACTGCTCAACAGAGCACCAGCATCGTGGAGAGTTAGCAGACTCTGTGGCTGACCATGGCCAAACTTAGACTTTAATGGGAGGTTCTTCTTTACCGTTGGTTTTGGAATACACTCAGAATCCAAAAGGAAGTTGGATTTCAATCCTTATGTCAGTCCAGCTATCATTTCCAAGGGCCAAAGACAAACCTGCGAGCCTTAGGGAGAGCAAGGAGGGGTATGGCTGCTGGGGACCCGCCGTCACCTGCTCGGGAGTCCTGCTGGTGGGGAGCCCTGGCCGCCGGCTCCAAGAAGCGGGTCAATTACCCAGCACCATGTCTGAAAGCAGACCAGACACGGTGCCCAGCTTCCCTCTGAACATGCGGCTACCATGGCAACCATCATGAGCTGCCCACCCTCACCCACATGCTACAAAAATCAAGTTGTCCTTCAGACTGAGCACAAGCATCAGCATTTATCAGAACCACGAGGGGTTTTCTGAAACAGAAAAGACTCGCTCACTGAAAGAAAGAAAGCAGTTCTTTGAATAATATGGCACAGCTTGAGGGCCTGCCTGGGGTGAATGGGAATTAAAATAATCAAAATCAATGGTAATAATGTGTACAAGAAGTAGTTCTGCAATGCAGATTACCCACTCAGTAGTCAACTCGCTAATGATATTAGATAATATGAAATACAAACAGGAGGAAAAAACAATCTAAGCCAATTACACTGACGATGCTCCTGACATCAAAAGGTATGGCAGATAAAGCTGAATTTCCATATATTAATATTTAAGCCAGTACAGAATAAAAAGTACAGCACAGAATGAAAACCCACTAGATTTGAGCATACGCAACTCAAATCTCTAATCAAGCAAAAAACAATTTTCTAAATGATAATTAGTAGCAATCATGTTCTTTTTTTTTTTTTTTTTT
>PVKE010007323.1:0-40777 GCA_004027555.1 Craseonycteris thonglongyai | reverse complement strand
CATGTTCTTTAAGTGCAGGATATTATAAAGCACAAACTGCAATGTTTTTTTAAAAATGAAAGAACCCAGAGTTTCATTTCCTAGCTACAGCGCATCAGATGCAATAAACCGAGCAACTTCAGAGTAGCTCTCTTCAGATCTTATCATAAACATACCTGCAAAGAAGCAGTGACATGAACAGTAATTGGTGTGATCAAAAGTAGATATTTACCAAAGAAAGACAATATTGACTAGGTAGCATGTTCTATGCCAGAGAAAGAAAGGAGGAAAAAAGGAAGCTAGGAAAAGAAAAAGTAACAGGCATGGGAAGATGAAACTAGAAATCTATACCTCCTAAAATATATTGTAGAAACAATAAGCAACCCAGCCCAGGCCTTTAGCTAGCTCTTAGTTTTATTTCTCAATTTGCAAATAACCATTCACAGGGGGCAAGGCAGAATTCTTGCCAAGTGAGCAATGAAGATCGTGAGTGTCATTTGTTTTACCACCTGAGTTCATGTTGGGAGCTGAGTAAATAGAGGGGGAAATGGCTAATTAAAGCAACAACATACATTCACAGTGACCTCTTACACACACTCACAACTCACCATCCAGAAAGTATTGACAACTCCTGGTACACAAGAGTATTTGAAAAAACAAGGCAGGGTCAGCTCCTCTGATGATACCACTGAAGACAGTGTGATTCCATTGTGCCTCTCACACAGATCTCACTACTCCTGTCTGCTTTTCAGTAATGTGCAAAGTGCTGCCGTTATCTGCAGAATAAACCCGGGCACAAAACACTTGACTTGCCTAAAATCCCATAGCTGGTCCCTCAGACCACCGTGGAAGGCGTACAAGGACAATGTGTTTTTAATCATCGCCTTTAGGAGACACTTCAGATGAGCTGCAATGTGAGCCTCGCACAGGAATGAACGCCAACCTGGAAAATCTGCGTTGGTGTGTGACGACTACTTGATTTCCGAGGCTCCAAAGAATTTTACATCTGAAGTATCACACCAGTGAAGATCCCTTCATGTCATATTTGACAGCAAAGCCCGGTTTTATTTCGGTTTCACCCTTCACGACCATCACTACTGACAATAATAACAATAATAGTACCCTTCAAAAATAAAATCCAAATTAAGTCAGCCTGAACTTTTAAAACATAAATAAAACTTTCGGGCTAAATCATACAATGTCAAGTGCCCATCTGTGTTGCCCTCCAGTTGCCTCGTGGGCTTGAGGCTGGAAATCCTGAGGAGAAAACTTTAGTGTCAAAAATCCAGCAAAACCATCAAGGTACTTAACACCACTCCTGAATTGTACACTTAAAAATGGCAAGGATGCTGAAGTTTATATTATGAGTATTTTACTACAGTAAAAATAAAAATAATTTAAAAAAAAAGGAAAAATATTCTAGCAAAATCGTGAAAAGTTATTCCTATGGCTAAAAATAGAAAAGGTCAAAACAAAACACACACACAACAGTGTTTAGAAGTAAATGGCTGCATAGGAAGTGAAGCAATAATATTGCAGAGGTCTCCATGGGGACCTTGTGTTCTAGCATATAACTTTCTGCCTTTTTTTTAATAAGCAGCCAAATAGCCAATTGTTGATTTCCCAGTAGAAGCTGCTTTCCAAACAACTACATTGTGCTGACCGGAACTTCTGACCCACGCAACTCAGACCTCATGCCAATGGGCTCTGTCAGCCCAGAGCTTCCCTTTGAAGTTTACTTCTCTTTACCAAATGGCTTTACTCATGCTGGCTTGCCTAGTTTTTTCCAGTCTGTTGTAGCTATTCTACTATCTGCCTCCAGCCTTGAGCAGAGATAGTGAGACACATACTTTTTCAACAAGATGCTCTATAGATTTAAAGGAGACACAGGGCTGCACTTTGATGAGAGAAGAATCTTCTGGACAACTCCTGTCAGACTGTGGCACCGAATAACAAGGTAACTGTGAGCTGAAACATGAATACAAAATAAAGCATCGAAAATAGCCTGTGTATTCTACTGGGATTTCACATTATGTTTACAATTATTTATGCTCAGCCCTAAATATAAGAAAGCATTTGGTTAAAAATTAACATCCTGGGGCAGCCGGGATGGCTCAGTGGGTTAGGCGCTCACTTTGCAGCCCCAGGGACTGAGGATCGAATCCCGGCCCCGGCCCATGCGGACCCATATGCTGAACTGGGGAGTGCCCCCAGTTCAGTTCTCACCGGGGTGAGAACCGGGCCCAGTTCCTGCCCTGTGCAGCCCCAGCCCACCTGTGGAATGAAACTATGTGGAAAAACCGATGATGTGCAACTATGGAGACTGTTCTGGGCCCTCCCCCTTCTCTCTGTCTGTATCTCTCTCTCTCTTGCCCTCTGTCTGTCAAAAACAATAAAAATAAATCTTAAAAAAAAAAGAGAACATCCTAGAAGACTAAAATAATAAATAAAGTTCTCCTGTTGTGCACCACATTGCTAAGACTATCAATCTGCAAAAGAAAAGGAAATTATAACCCCTTAGTACTCACTGAGTATCTACTATATGTTCAGCAGTTTCCTGGGCAGTGTAGTAAATAAGCTGTAGGTCATGTGGTCAGGTCTCTTAAGAAGTTTGCCTTCTCTTTAGAAAACTGATTCTAAAGCCTTTATTGGGAAAGCTGGGATGGCTCAGAGGGTTAAGAGCTCGCTTTGAAGCCCCAAGGACCGAGGATCGAATCCCGGCTCCAGCCCAGGCGGACCCACATGCTGAACTGGGGTGTGCTTCCCAAATGCGGTGAGGCCCCCAGTTCAGTTAAAAAAAAAAAAAAAAGGCCTTATTGATGCCAGATAGTGTGTCACACCATACTGTTTCGCTCCTGTTCTTAAGTACTGTAGGAGACTGGTGATGGAGAGTCAGTATGGATCTGTCCGTCCAGTATCATTGATAAAGGTGCACGTGCTATTTAAACCTTGGGAAAGGGATGGACTGGGGTGGGGGAAATTGTCATGTATTCACAGTGAGAGCTCAAATATTCTGACTGATTCTGAGTCTGTAAAATCTGTGTCATGTCATCTAAGAGCTTTCTATTTTGAAGATAAATCATACCGACAGCCTCAAGATGAGGTTGGAGTCACCTCACATGTCTTTCTCATGGCCCTTGCTCCCCCAGAGATTGTTCTTTCCTTTATTCAGTAAACTTTTAATGAGACCTAACAGACATTGTAAACTTAGATATACAACATTCTCGTTCACTGTCTAGTAGGAAGATAGACAAGTCAACAGGTACAGCACAATATGAAACAAACGAAGGGAGAAGAAACAAAATCCTCGTGAAATGGTACTAGGAAAAATGGAAAGGCTTCCTAAGTATAAATAAAATGGAAGAAATCTTTATTGAGCTGGTACGACTTTAAATTTGTTTTACGTATGAATCATTTTAAAATAGAAAAAAAGGGGAAGCTGGATTGCTCAGTGGGTTGAGAACTCACTTTGCAGCCCTGGGGACCGAGGATCAAATCCCTGCCCCAGCCCGTGTGGACCCATATGCTGCACTGGGGAGTGCCCCTAGTTTGGTTCTCACCGGGGTGAGACCCCGGCCCAGTTCCTGCCCTGTGCAGCCTCGTGCCCACCTGTGGAATGAAACTATGTGGAAAAACCAGTGATGTGCAACTATAGAGACTGTTCGGGGCCCTCCCCCTTCTCTCTGTCTCTGTATCTCTCTCTCTCTCTCTCTCTCGTCAAAAACAATAAAACTAAATCTTTAAAATAGAAAAAAAGTTAGATAAGTTCCCACACATCTACCCCTCGTATTTAATAAATACATTTGTGTTTGTCTGAATAAATAATTTAAATATATGTTCAGAAAATGGCGTAAAGAAAATTTAAATCAAATGATAAATAGGGAAATGTATTGCAAACAATAAAGGTTTAATATTTTTAATATGTAAAGAGTTGCTATAAATTAGTAAGAAAAACAGTAACATCTAATGTAAAAATAGGCAATTAAAGGATTCTCAGGAAATTGGAACCAATTAATAAACACATTAGTAAATGTTTAGCCTTATTAATTACTAATAACCATAGGTGTCCAAATTAAGACAACAATGAGATACTGCTATTAAGTACTGGTAAGAGTATGCAGAGATGGCTGCTTTCATAAACTCCATGTTAGGAAGGTTAATCAGCTTATCTTTCAGAAAAGCAACTTTGAAATACGTGCATAAAATATTTAGGTACATATACTTTGACCCAGTAATTTTACTTCCAGGAATCTTCTCTAATAAAATAATTATAGATTTGGGAGAATTTATGTACCAAAAAAGGACATAACATTATTTATAGTTGCAAAAACTGGAAATAATTTAAACACCCAATATAAGAAATGGTTAGATGAAGTTCATAATAGCAGTAAAATATGGATGTGTGTGTGTGTGAGTGAGTGGGTGTGAGTGTGTCTGTGTTTGTGTGTGTGCATGCCTGTTTGGGTTTTGGCTCAATATTTTTGAGTCAATTGGTCAGTCAATGAATGATCAATTGACACTATGTTCTTCAAGGACACTCCCTTTCTTTCCCACCTCCCTGGAATGGGTTTATCATCCTTACAAACACACGACTCTCCCTGCACACCCCCTGCAAAAAAAGGCCTCAGGGAAGCCGGGATGGCTCAGTGGGTTAGGTACTCACTTTGCAGCCCCAGGGACCAAGGATCGAATCCCGGCCCCGGCCCGTGTGGACCCATATGCTGAGCTGGGGAGTGCCCCCAGTTCAGTTCTCACCGGGGTGAGACCCCGGCCCAGTTCCTGCCCTGTGCAGCCCCGCCCACCTGTGGAATAAAACTATGTGGAAAAACCAATGATGTGCAACTATGGAGACTGTTCTGGGCCCTCCCCTCTCTCTGTCTCTGACTGTATGTCTCTCTCTCTCTCTCTGTCAAAAACAATAAATAAATCTTTAAAAAAAAAAGGCCTCATTTTACAGATTTAAAAAAATGAGACCTCTTAAGGTCCAACAGCTAATAAATGGCTTCCGTGACTCCAAAGGCCACATTTTCACAACACAATCCTGCCTTCAAAAGAATGTTGTTCCTAAATACAGCCACCTAATAATAATGAAGCTCCACAATTGTTAAATAATGAGGCTTAACACAGAGAAGAAAATTATATGCTTTAATGTTTTGTAGCAATGAATCACAATATTTATTAATAATAATTCCTTAATAATGGGGAATTACAGTAATTTGCCTTTTAACATTGCATCAGAAAGATAATGTGATAAACTTTTATTTTAAATGAACTGATAAAATATATATATATATATATCAAGAAAGACAGTGTTTATGAGTTAAGAAAAGTCACAGGGAAATTAAAATCTGAAGGCTCTATGTACACATTAAAAAGAGAAGAAATAAGCACTTACAGAAAGTTACATGGGATAATGGTAGATGGTTTTCCCAGCTATTTAATTCGAAAAATCTGTAGACTAGGATACTTATTTTGAAGTGCTCCATGAATACAAATGGGCCCATCACATCACAGCAATGTCAATCCAGGAGCATAATATTTTGGTGTTACCATTTTCTTCAGGGAGAGAGAGCACTGCTTTCTAAATACAATAGCATAGTACTTATTAATATTTAGACATTGTACACCCTCAGCTTTCCAGGGAAACTGTGACAGGGTAACTGAGCATGTGTAGCAACCAAAAGAGGCGATATAACAGAAGGTATGCTGTAAACAACACGCTCACTGTTGGAAAGAAAGGGGCCATTTCTCTGGCTTGGTAGGGGATGGTTCTAAAAACCAGCATCAAAACCAGTAGAAAAAGGTGAGAACAAACCAGATTATTTAATATAAAAACCAGCAGCCCTACCCACTTCAGCCTTTCCCTGAATACACACCCATGCACACACAAGATTAGCACAATAGCTTATTTCTAGTAGCTTTTCCCAAATCTTTAATAAGTGATATCTTAAAAATTCAAATGGCATCTTACAGAAAAATAACTTTGAGAAACACTGATATCTGTCCTCTTGGAGGGTCTCTTTAGGATCATAAAGTCCTATCACAAGAAACATAGTTAACTGTTTTATATTTTGTCCTTATGGACTGAATTGTGTTCCCCTAACCCCCAATGTGGCTGTATATGTAGACAGGGCTTTTAAGGAGGAATTAAGGTTAAGCGGGGTCATAAGAGTGAGGCCTGAATCCAATAGGACTGGTAGCCTAATAAAAAGAGGAAAGGATACCAGGAGTGCCCTCCCACACAGCGAAGGCCATGTGAGGACACAGCAAGAGGGTGGCCAACTCCAAGCCAGGAAGACAGTCCTCACCAGAAACCAACCCTTCTGGCACTTTGATCTTAGACTGCCAGCTCCCAGAGCCGTGAGAATACGTTTCTGTTGTTAATGTCACCCAGTCTGTGCTGCTCTGTTATGGCAGGCCATACAGACGAATTATACCAGTATTTCCCAACCTTATTTGCACACACAGCACTCAGGCCCCAAAGCTCGTGGTAACTTCTCTCAAACAGCTCAGAAAATGTTGTCCAGGGTCATTCGAAGAATTCGATTATAGCTATCTCCACATCCCTTGGCGATAATCACTTGAGCCTTCACTGCTTAGCAACAGGGTAATTCTGTTTTCTCAATGTTTTCTCTTCATGAAGAAGACAACTAAGAATCATATCTATCAAAACTGTTTAGTTTTGTAACAATGCTGAACAGGTTAACCTGCGCTTATCTGAAAGCCTGCATTACGCAGCAGCCCCGTTAACAATAATGTTTAGGAGCACCTACTCTTGACACTTACGTAGGCACTGTACTAAGCGTGTCCCAGGCATTGCTCATAGAGTCTTTCCTTAGTGACAGGGAGGTCCTCGATAAAGGAACGGTGCAAAGGAAGTGTGTGTTGACCAAGGCCACACAACTGACAGGTGGCAGAGCTGGGATTCCAAGCCAGGTCCTTTGAAGCCCCTGTGTGTGCCCTGCACTGCCTGCCTTCCCTTCTTGGGGAACTGATCTAAATCAAACTGGTCTCCCCACAACGAGCAGTTCTTTTGGTAAATAATGGCAGTCCTCAGAGATTTCGTGCAAGAGAGAATATGCATATGTCAGGTTGGAAGAAAAACAATTTATAACAAAATGTGCCACCTATACAACATTGATGAACGCACACACACATGCACACACACGCACACGCACACGCACACACACACACGGTCCCTGGAAACTGGGTGAAGTCCCTTTTCTCTGCCTCAGGCTCACCAGCAAACACTTTGCAGGAGAGGTTCACTCAGAGGCAGACACAAGGAAATTGTAGCAGCAGAATCATCTAGAATCCTGGCTGGATTGGGCTGCAGATTTTTCTGTGGGACACGTGGCCCTGCCCAGTAACACTCTAACCTAAAGCTACTGGGCTTGACCAAGGACCAGGGCGCTGTAACCCAGCCAAGTTCTCACAGTGAACTATCATACTACCCCAATAATAACTACCCATACATTGCACTGTTTATGCTGAAGTACTTTAAATAAATTTCTATACAGGGCTTCCACAACACATACCCGCCTTGCTAACAGTCCGGGGCGTAAAAGGCTAAGATTACTTCTCTCTCGTGTAATGAACAGTCCAGGGTGAGGGCTCCAGGTCAGCTGCTCTCTGCAGTGTAGGCTCACGGAGAGACCCAGCTCTGCTGCCTTCAGCACCAGCCCCACGGCTGCTCTGGACAGTGAAGGCCACGGGTCAGGGAAGGAGTGTGTTATACAGGCTGGGAAGTGGCCCACATCACCAACAGAAACTGGCTGCATGCCCAGGAAGAAGACGGGATGGTTAGCAGTGCCCGCCACACATGGTGTAATACCTGCTGGTACCAGGAGGTAGAAGTGTCGTCACGAACTCCACATTAGCATACAACACCCTCCTTTTGTTTTTCTTCAGAGCACTTGACCTTTCTGGAACTTACCTTGTTCATTTCCCAGTTTACTTACCCAGTTGGCAGCAATCATGAGGAGGCAAAGCAGTGGTTTCAGGGTGGGCTCTGGGTCAGACTGCACCATGTTCACCCTGGCCCTCCACTGAGCTGTGTGACTTTGGGCAAATTGATAAACTCTTGGAGCCTCTTTTTTCTCAAGTAAAAGTAGGAATAACGCCTGTACTGAATGGTATGGTGGGCTACCACTCTTCAGCACTAACACATGGATCCCCAGCTGCTAGGAATGTGAACAGCTGAGCTCTCAGCTGCTCAGGGATGGCCACACCCCATCCTGGGAGCATCTGACATCTACTGACCATGGACAGGAAGAGGGGGATGTAATAGCCTAATCTCATGTCAGGATGGGACAACTCTGCAGGCTCCTCCCAGCCCCCAGGTCTCTGCAGAGACCTCTGCTGTAGCCACATGGCAACGCCACCCTCCTTCTCCCTCTGTCCACCCAGTCCTGCTGCATTCACCCCATTCCCCCCTACACACACACACACACACACACACACACACACACACAGAGGTTTTGATCTCACAAGCATCCCCCCCATAAACTTCCTGCACATACCTTTCTATCTCAGAGTCCGATTCCCGAAGAACCCGATCTAAGGTACTATTTCATATGTCTCTGTGTGCAGATTAAAGGAGATAAGTCTTGCAAACCACTCAGAATGGAGCGTGGTATCCGGTAAGCAATGAGCATGTGTTTAATTTGATGATGCTTTGTTCATTTTGTAAATAAAAAGTAAGAGAAGTTAAGAGAATACCCATAACTAGATAAGTGTATCTATTTCTAAATTATACTGAAAACAAAATCCAAAAGAAAGGAAGCCAAGTTATTTATAATATTTTAACACCATTTCTTTTTATAACTAGAAAACTCTTGTTGTGTGTTCTAGTGGTTCTAGCTACAAAGTGTGCAAGAGAAAACACTATGAAATCAAGAACTACACATATTGACACCTTTTATGTTACCCTACTCTTAGGTCAATTGTTTTTCTTCAGATCAGCATGGCAAATACTAAGATAAAAGAGGCAGGCAATTTTATCACCATGCACCTTCCTGGGAAATCTGAGATGTGCTTGATTTCTCACCAATCCTCCTCATTTCTGATTTCTTACTGCAGATTTAGCTGGTACCAAACCTCTTACACCTCTGCCGCCTCACTAGCACCATGTGGCAGCCACACAAATGTGCGCCTTGTTCTGCCTCGAAGGCTATTTGCATCACCATGCAGCCCAGCTGTCTTGTTCCTTAGAGCACTACCTTCACTTTCAACCTGCTCACCTTGGAGTTTTATTTCACATACTGGCATTCCACATTCTGAATGTAAAGAAGCATTATATTCAGCATCTAAACCCCACCAATAATTTTAAATAATTTACTCCTCAGAGCAACTTTTTAAAAAAACAATCACTCAAAGAGGGCACCTGCCAACTCGTAAATGCTGAGGACACGCTTGCCTCGGCCTTTGCAGTCATTTCCCTCCCATGCAAATATGCATACAGACCACATGGAAAGAGGTATGATTACCAGCTTCGCCCAGATCAATCTCATTAAATTGGATGTCAAAGAAACATCCCAGAAAGTCACAATTTACATGTAGCCTACTCATCGTCCCTTTTCTGATGGACTACATTAATCCACAGGGGAGAATAACCTTCTCAAAGACACACATTTACATTTATATAAAGTGGAGTGGAAAATAATTGTGTTTCTGCATGAGAAAAGGGACAGTCACAGCAAGTATAGTCTTCCACCTTTTTGTGTGTCACTCAGAGCACTGCTTTTAAAATCACATCTGCACAGCGGATGCTTGGTAAGGCAACACGATTTGTTATAAGTACTGTTCAAATCTCAAGTGCCTTCGCCGTTTTCCTTCTTGCTTAATTTTAGTATACGTTACCCCTCAAAAAATGTATCAGGTGCAAAACTTTCACCCTAAAAGGTTTCTCAGAGCACTTGCCTTCTGAGAGTCTTAAAGAAAGATTACACATCAAATGGTTTTATAAAAGACCCTGCATAAAGGCTGTTATCTGCATGTAACATTCACTTGCACTGTATCTCATGATCTATTGACATAAAGCAGTTTATTGGTCAATATCGCTGGCCAAAGGCAGAGACAGAGGTCCAATTCCAGCCATCTGGAAATCTATTATCACAAGGCTAATGCATAAGCCTTTCACCTCTACAGATCTGGTTTCAGCTTCATCAGTTAAAAGTGAGTTGGGTGGTCTTGTCTTACCCACATTAAAGACCCATTATGCAGTACAGTCTCACGCAACACCATTGGTCATAGACATCCATTTAGTATAAGTCAGCCTCGGGCACAAGACTCTTAGACGTGCCTCCTTCTCCGATCGCTTATTCCCTGCCTAGGCTGACCCTGTGCGAATTATAAAGTAGGCAGGCAGTATGGGGTTACTCTCAGTCTATCTGGTATGGAATGGGAGAAATAGACCAGGGGATGGAACAAGAGACAAAAGACCTCTGTCCTAGCCCCAACTAGTCACCACCTCTCTGTGGCTCAGGATCTTCATCTGTAAAATGAGGCTAACAACCACCCCTACACCCTTGGTGTTCTTGGAAAAAATCAAAAGAGCTCATGGCTATAAAGGCCATAAATTATTTGTAAATGATGGGGTGACTGCCACTGTCTTTCTGTGGCCTCATTTTCACTTGCCACATTTTCCACATGCCATTCCCCATTTACAGAGGCCCAGTGCCCTCCAATGACACCTGCTCTTACCCAGGAGCAGGCTGTTAACAGTCCTACACCCTAGGCCTTTCCTGACAGCAGTGTCCTGGTACTATTTCCCTGTTGATTTCCCCGGGCCACAAAGTGTGATCTCTACTAGGTTTCAAGTAGTCATGCTGAGAACCTGCTACTCCCTGCGCTATCAGAGAAAGGGCCGCCCTGCCAAGCCCTTCTTAGAGACCCTGAATTTTCCAGAGCGATTTCAATATTGGCACAGGATGACTAAGAACTTACAGGGGTAAAGGTACAACTTTTGCCAATTTTCAAGAAGAGGACATGGTGACTTACTCCGTAACATTCTAGGCCCCAGGTCTAGGAAATCCAGGGCCAGTCCAACCCTGAAGGGAACAAAAATGGCTACGATACATCCATATCCCAAACTCATGTGAGCTCTCTACATTCCCACACCACAGGAAGCTCCATAGGCAATATGTCTTACCTATGATTCTGAGAGACTGTCCTCAGTTTAGAAATTTCCACCATTGGCAAATGGATCGCTATTCTCGTTAGTGGTCTCATACTACCTGAGATACATCAACTGGTTAAATTGGAATCAAAGACTCTTAAGCTAGCTCAAAATTATCCACTGTGGCTTCTCAATAAATATGTAATTTTTTTTTAAGATTTATTTGTATTGTTTTTTGACAGAAATATAGACAGAGAGAGACAGAGAGAAGGAGGAGGGCCCAGAGCAGTCTCCATAGTTGACAGCATTAGTTTTCCATATAGTTTCACTCCACAGGTGGGTGTGGGGCTGCGCAGGGCAGGAACTGGGCCGGGAGCCTCCCACATAGGCCCCGGCAAGAACTGAACTGGGGGCACACCCCAGCTCAGCACGTGGGTCCACAGATGGGCCGGGGCCGGGATTCGATCCTCAGGCTCCAGGGCTGCAAAGCAAGCGCTCAACCCACTGACCCATCCCAGCTTCCCCAATATGTATCTTTTTTAAACCCAAAGACATTTCTCCGTATATCCCTCAACCTTCCGAGCCACTTTTCTTCAGCCACAAGTTGGTTTAGTCACAGGAAATGCAAGCTAGGAACCGACTATTAGAGAAATAATGCTGCCCCCAAATCACATCAAGGTAAGTGTTCATCTCACCGAATGGAAATGTTTTTTTTGTTTTTGTTTAGATTTATTTTATTGTTTGAGAGAAGGTGAGAGAGAGGGAGAGAAGGGGGGAGGGCCCAGAGCGGTCTCCGTAGTTGTACATTATTACTTGTGACAGTTGCATTCCACACAGGTGGATGTGGGGCTGCATTCGTGAGAATCAAACTGGAGGCCTCTCTCGTGGGAGGCAAGAACCTTCGCCACCATCCTGGTAGTTACCAGTTACACACCACAGTTCAGCCTGTGGGTTTGCATGGGCCAGGGCCGGGATTTGATCCCTGGACCTCACGGTTCCAAAGCAAGTGCTCAACCTGTTCAGCTATCCCGGCATCCCCACAAATGTTTTTATATAAGGATATAAAAACCAGCTACTTCATTCCCATTCCCTACCCCCAGTCTCCGGGAAGAACCAGCGCAATCAAGGTCATCCTATAGGGACAGAGCTCTTGGAACAAAAGTATAAAACTTTCCAGTTCCTTATCCTCAGCCCTCCCTGCCCACCCCAAAATACTCCTTCCTAATCCATGTTTCACAAATGAGACCGTTTCTCAGAAGACTTTGAAAAAATCACAAGGAGCAACATAAAGGATTGAAGTCCTGGTGAGGAGGCAGAGGATGGGTTCAGGTTCAGGGCTGAGGAGGCGTTGATGCAGTGGCTGAGAGAAGAGAGCAGGTGTTAGGGCTGCTCATGCATATAAGGGCCTGAAGGCCTTTTAGCACCAGGGACGGCCCCTTACCCTCAATCTTCCTCAGCCAAGGGTTGTTTTGTTGTTTGGGGGTTTTGTTTTGTTTTTAAATAGTATTTGACAGACAATAATGTATTCGTTTCGGGTGAACAACATAGTGATTAGACACTTACATACTTTACAAAGTGATCACCTCATAAGACTAGTAGCCATCAGGCACCACACATAGTTACGACATCCTTGACTATATTCCCTGTGCTGCCCTTCACATCCCCACGGCTGTTTCTATAACTGGCAATTTGTACTTTCTAATCCAGCTGAGGGCTTTATTGAGCATTAAAAAAATAAAGTATAATAACTGGGAACCTATTAAAAATTTAAATTATCGTATCTCCTGATTCCCAGAAATGAACCCATAGATATGGATTTATGGCTTTGTGTTTTAAACAGGTACCACAGGTTATTCTGAAGCAGGTAGCTAGAGTAGCTCATCTGGAGGTTTTCTGGGCATTGATCTCAGTAAGTGATGCAAAACATGCAGTGAGTGGCTTTGCAGTGAAGACACTGGTCTTTGATGAATGGAGCTCTCACGTGCAGGCGTGAGCCCAGAGGAAGGTGAGTGTGAAGCCACTCAGAGAAGAGTGTGACTTGAGAGAATTCAGCTGACATGTGATAGCTACACCATACGGATGCATAAAAGGGGGTGTCACAGTGCTTAATCTTACCTCTGGAGGGCTTTAAAAATATTTTTTATGACTCCTGATTGCTTGATAATTTGAATGTAGGAAAAAATTATCTAAGAGCAATGCCCATAAATAATAGCAATGAACAGCTATGCAGAATGACTTTGGCCTCGAAGTGAAATGTTACAGGCATTTCCCCCAACTTTACAGAAACACTATTTCTGTATTTTTATTTACTCTCATAAGATATAAGCAGTGTTTACATTGTACTGTGTGTTGTACAATGAAAAGATAGTTAAAGCAGCCCTATAATTTTTTAAGTATAAAATAAATATCTATGCTCACCACTCTATTCTGTTGACCATCTCAAAACAGAATACTTAAGTAGTGATTTTTTTTGGAGGGGGGGGACTCGGTTATTCAATATATCAAAAAGAGATTCCTAATATTAAAAAAAAGGAGATGTTATATTTCTCTGAATAAAAATTATATGAACCAATTTTGAATACTTTCAATTATTTGAATATGATTTTAAAAAATTTTAAGACATAAGAAAAGTAACAGAGGTCCTTAACAGCAAAACAGTTGGAGAAATTTCACTGCAGAGCAACATCTCACTCGTCAGCTGTATCCTGGCAACTCAAAGTAGCTTAATCAAGAGTCAAATCCATTTCCCAATTAAAAGCCTTTATAAATGTTCTATTCAAGCACCATCTCTGGAAGCACAAATCACTACATCTGCCACTGAACTACATGCAATGTCAGGCTGAATTTTTGTTTTTTAATGATTTTATTTTGGTCTCATTAAAAAAAAAGTTAAGGCAAAAACGATAGCACAAGAAAGAGAAGCTGTCAGAAAAATGAGCACATTCCAAAAACCAAATAAGCCATCTCCCAGAAGAAGCATCACTTTCTTTATTGTTTATCATATGCTAAAGGGATTTGCATATTGTTATTTCAGGTGGAGCTTTCCATTGCATTTCCATTCTCTCAAGAGCTGGTTGCTACCCTCTCTGCAGGCTGTTTTGTTGCTATGGAAACAATGTAGGATAAGGAGCAAAGGTAACAAGGTTTGAAACAAAAATATTAACAAAGGAATCAATTGGAGGGAACATGGAAATTGCTCTCCATCAGGCAAAGTATATTGGGGGAAAATTTACTAACATTTATAATCTGCCCTAAACAAATAATTATCTAGCAATAAAGATGGTTACACCTTTGTTGAACTGATTTTATTTTTAAAACCTGAATAACAATAGAGTATATATTATACAGCTTTCATTTTATTTACTTGCTCTCTCAACTGTTAAGACCTTTAGTTTGTCTTATATGAAGGGAGACTGGTTTAAAATGTGCCATGTTAAATGGATAAAAATCATTTCAGATTTATAGAGAAGTTTTTATGGCTTCAGTTATCAAAAGTAGTAATTAAGCTAGAAGTCATTATTACTCTGCTTTGATGTGTGTGTGTAACCGTAGAACAGTATCTTAAACTCTAAATTTTTGTTCCCACCCTTGGAAAATAAGATGATGCAAGTGCATAGTTGATTGAATAAAAGTTTAGCTCACGATCAGTATTTAATGACTGCTAGCAAGCACATTGACATTACAGACGATTTCCTCAGCACATACCAACTGAACGGAGGAGACACTTTAGAGGAACATTGTGGGTGGCAAGTCAGTTGGGAGATTGGGATCCAGGCTTGGCCTAAAAATTGCTGTGAATGATCCATAAAGTGGGTTATCCACACAAGAAGATAATCAAGCATTGGCTATACGTGGAAAAAAGCTTTCCCCACCACCCAGGATAAAGGCCCTTCTGGGCACAGTAATTCCAGGTTGTGGTTTGACACTGAGCACTGGCAATGCTCAGACCCACAAGCTCAACTATTCAGCGCACAGAAATATCACATGAGAACATCTGCCCTGTGGCAGAAGTGACTTGGGAGCTGTGCAAACTCCTCCCTTCTCTCCACCAGCATCTAGGCTGCTAAATATTTGGTGCCAGTGGTTTCAGTTGATTCCATTTCCAGAAATGCAATGCAGCTGGAAAATAGTTTTTATCATAGTGGAAAAACCCTCTCTGTTAGATATCTCTTCAGCAAACACAGGAAACCATTATGATACACATAGAAATTGATTTTGATGCAATTGAAGCACACAATTCACCAAGCTCCTCCCCAAAAGGAAAAAAGCCCATATCGCTATTATCATGAATTGATCCACATTTTACATTACCATTTGTGATTGCTAGCTATTGTGAAAATTGGTCCTTTTTTCTACAAGTGTAGCTGGGTGAATTTATATATGTATAAACTTCAATTTATTAGTACAAGTCCTTTCCACTCAATTCCTCTTACTATTTTACCAAAAAATAAAAATAAAAAAGAGAAAATAAGCTGACTGACCTCCACACTTTTGTGGCCATCATTTTTACCATGTTAAGTGAGTTGCAGACCCTAAGACGAGGAATTTAGTCAAAAGATTTAAATTAACCATACGTATATCCTTTTTTTTCACATCTACTTTCAATTTAAATTAACAGTATTTGCATGAAAACTTCCATGTATAGGTACTTACACTGTATCCTAGAAGGTGGCTGGCATTTCATGACTTTATCTTGTTTAATCCTCACAACAATGTGGTGAGATAGATAGGTTGCTGTTTTACAAAGAAAGAAACCAAGGCTGCAGAGAAGATAGATCTCCTGATTCTACACCCGGCGCTCATCCTTCTGGCCAGGACACCTAATTGAGCAAATCTAGAAGTTAGAAGTTGGGGAGGCGGGGATGGCTCCACAGACTCAGCGCTCGCCTTGATGATGCATAACTGTGGCTACTGCTCTGGGGCCTCCCCCTTCTCTCTGTCTGTCTCTCTGTCAAAAACAATAAAATAAGTCTTTCAAATAAATAAATAACAGTTAGAAGCTAAGTCCTCCAATAACTTCATTAAGAGTAGTAGTTATTTGGTCTTTGGTTGCCCCAGGACACATGACTTTTGCTTCCCTTAGTCTCTGACAATGGTTCCAACTGTGAGGAGCCCTTTTAATACAGATGCGTAGGCTCCCACCCTCTGCAGTGAGGACCAGGCATCCTGTATATAGTTTTTAAGTGCTCCGGGTGATTCTAACGTGTAGCCGGGATTGAAAAACCACAGCTTTAAAATACTGTATTTTGGGGGACGCTGAGATAGCTCAGCAGTGGAGCGCTTGCCTCCCAATCGGGAAATCCTGGTTTGGATTCCTCGTGTCTGGGCCGTGTAAAGCCATTTGCTGAACTGCAGTTCAACTGGTAACCACCAAGATGGCTCAGAGGCACAGGTTCCTACCTCCTGTGCCAGAGGCTCCTCACGTACACATCCGCCAGTGTGGACTGAAACCACGTCACAACTAGTGATGTACAACTATGGAGACTGCTCTGGGCCCTCCCCACTTCTCTCACCTTCTCTCAAATACAATAAATCTGTTTTTAAAATACTATATTTTATTGAACCTAAGAAATTATCGATTGTAAGTCACATTCTGATTTTAGAGACATTAAAATGGGAACAATAATTAATAACAAAACACCATGGATTGTGAGACTCATCCCAGTTTCAGGGGTATTAAAATATAAGCAAATGTACATTTCAGAATTGTTTAAAGAGAACTTACCATATAAGGGAAGAACAGTAAAATGTGATCTTGAGCTACTTGATTACATGACACAGAGAAGTTAGAATCACCTCTAAAGCACCTTTTCTATACAAGGCCTTATGATCTGATGATTTTATATTTGCTACCCAACAGTGATCGCTGGTCTCTTTAATCTGGAAGGTGAGAACCATATATTACATTATCCCAAAAAAGGTTTGCCCTGCCGGCAGTCACACACCTGCAGTCCAGAAGAAGGGGGCGATGGGAGAAGATAAGCAGCATCTTTCAGTTTATGTGAAAGCCACTTGGAGCGAGGATCAAGGGGGACCCCCACCCTCCAGCCCACACCTCAGAGCTTAGGCATCTTCTCATCAACACCTCTGAGCACTTTCGCCTCCCTCCAGCTTCCACAGAGATCAGAAACAGATCAGTTTTCTACCTCATGCTCACAAAGGTGGAAAGAGTAAGAGAGAAAGATGGGTTAAATGAGCATTTGCGTTTCTTAATCCATATATGATAGAATAATGTGGAGTCACTTAAAATTATGTTTTAGAACAAGAATATCATGGAGGAATTCTCATGCTACATCATTAAGTAAAAATATAAAAAATAAAGATGCAAAGCAACAATGATGACTGGCGACGTATACAGAAAATGTTATTGCATGACAGGGCTACGATGACTTTTTTTTTTTTCTGATACTTGATTTTCCAAATTTTAATAGCAAACACGCATTATGTTAAAAATCATAAAGTGTTATACATATATGGAGTAAATGTGGTTATTATCAAAATTAGAATAACTCTTTACATGAAAAATTCCTAAGAGCCAATATTAAACAAAAAGTAAAAGAATACAAAATTGTAACTATCATGTAATTAAAAGTATTTTCCCATGCATTGAAAATCAAATGACTGGGGAAGCCAGGATGGCTCAGTGGGTTAAGTGCTCACTTTGCAGCCTCAGGGACTGAGGATTGAATTCTGGCCCCGGCCAGTGTGGACCCATGTGCTGAACTGGCGTGTGGCCCCCAGTTTAGTCCTTGCTGGGGTGAGCTTCCCATGTGGGAGGCCCTGGGTTCAGCCCTGGTTCAGCCCAGCTTATGGGGGTGTGCCTCCCATGCAGGAGGTCCCTGGCCCAGTTCCCGCCCTGCGTGGCTCCCCGCCCACCTCTGGGGAATAAAACATTGTCAAAAACTGATGACGTACAACTATGGAGACTGCTCTGGGCCCTCCCCCTTCTCTCTGTCTCTCTCTGTCTCTGTCTCTCTCTGTCAAAAACAATAAAATAAATCTTTTTTAAAAAAAAGACAGGCAAAGAACCACAAAGATAAATACAAAAAATATTATTAAGTAATTATCTTCAAGTGATGAGATTGGGGTTCACTTTTAAAATTTAAATACTTCTTTATAGTCCTTTTTTTTTTTATATATATCTTTTTTATATTTATAGAGAGTAATTATCTTTTTGTCTTCAGTGCATATTTATTTCTATTTTACTCTTGACAGATAGAAAGAGAGACAGAGACAGAGACAGTTAGAGAACCGAACTGTGGGAACTCCCCAGTTCAGCATGTGGGTCCTGCCTGGGCCGGAGCCGGGATTCGATCCTCGGTCCTCGGGGCCTCAAAGCGAGCGCTCAACCTGCTGAGCCGTCCCGGCTTTTCCCTATAGTCCTTTTTTAATGAGAAGGTATGTTTTTAAACTTTCAAGCATATAAAAACTATCACACTCACATACTACTCATATTTAATAAAATTAACATTTATCATATTTAATTCAGATCTTTATTTTTAAGGAATAAAACCTAAATACAGCTAAAATCCAACCCATTCTTCCTCCTCTCTCCCCCCCCTTTTTTTTTATAGGTAACTACTATTCTGTAATTACTATTATTCATTTGCATGTGTTAGAACATAAGCTACTTATATAAAGAAATGGTACAAAATCTGCCCTCCATCAGTGAATGCTAGTTTCTGTTTTCCTGGGTCAGTGAGAACACTTGGGATTAGCAGGCCTTTTGATGTTTGGCCATCTGCTGGTTGTGAAATTGTGAAATGGTACCTGCTGCTTTAATTTGCATTTCCCTGACCACTCCTGAGGTTAACATCTTTTTAAGTTGACCATTTGGCTTTCCTCTCCTCTGAAATGCCTCTTCATACCTTTGCCCATTAAAAAAAAAAAAATTGGTGTGAACTCTCTTTTACATATTCTGGATACTTATTATTTTTTGAATTTTAGAAGTTATAAAAAAGTCTGAGATTTCTTTTTAGCTTTATTTACAGTGCTCTGTTGCACTGAAGTTTACTAATTTTAATGTAGCTAAATGTATGTCTTTTACTTTATAATATGTTCTTTATATATTTTAAGAAATTCCTCCCTATTCCTCTAAAAGTTTAATCTCTTTTTTACATGAGAGTTTTTAATTTTTGATTTTCATATTTAGCTCTTTAATCCACTTGGACTTCATTTTTACACTAGTGAAAGGTAGACATCTTTTTTGCTTTCTTTTTCTTTTCTTTTTTTTTTGGTCCGTATGGTTAGAAAATTATCTAATTGGTTTGCAATACTGTCTCTGTTATATACAAGGTTTATTGTATATGTAGAACTTCTTTAAATGAAAAAATAAAACTCTAACCTTAAGTTTATCATAGAGACAAAGATGTGGAAGCAAAGTAAATGTGCGACAGGATAGGTAGCAAACAATGAGTTGCTATGATAGGACATCCAACATATACATATGTTAGCAATGCCAGAAAATATCTGCTGAAAAGCAAAAACTTTAGCCACATTAGTTTTTTTAATGTAACTTTTTGATGGTGCTGAGATACAATATGAGCAAAATCTTTGTAAAGAAATTCCTCCCCCATACTCCCAAAGAAGAGATAAAATCAGTGATTACTTCAAAAATAGGGGCTAATGGTTGCACAGTTCCGAATGTCAGTAACAGTGGACAAGTCATAAATCCTCAATTTCTGAACCCAGGATTAGCTACCCAGAAAGAGAAGCAGGCCTGGGCCATGGCCCTAACTGAAGGCTGGCAATGCTACGTGAGTGGTATAAAATCAAGAGCTTTACTGCTGGCTTATTTCAGAAAGCTCAAAAGAAAGTGAAATTAGCAGGCAATGTGAACCCATACACCTCAATCAATTACTAAGTTTTGCTGAAATATTATGTAGTTTAGATATTTCTGTAGTTTAAAAAAAAAAAAAAGGTTGGGGGATGCCAGGATAGCTCAGCAGTTGAGTGCTTGCCTCGTAATCACGAGGTCTGGGATTTGGTTCCCAGCCCTGGCCTGTGCAAACCCTATGTGCTGAACTGCAGCTCAACTGATCCCCTCTGGGATGGCTGTGACAGAAGTTCTCGCCTCCCATGCGGGAGGCCCCCTGTTCAGTTCCCACCCTGCACAGCCCCACATCCACCTGTGTGGAATGAAACCATGTCGCAACTGGTGATGTACAACTGTGGAGACTGCTCTGGGCCCTCCCCACTGCTCTCTTTGTCTATCTGTCTCTCTCTCTCTCTCTCTCTCTCTCTCTCTCTCTCTCTCTCTCTTTCTCTCTCTCTCTCTTTCTTACCTTCTTTTAAACAATAAAATATATATTAAAAAAAAAAAAGGTTGGCTATCTTAACTTTCATATAGCTCAACATAATCGAAGAGGAAGATAGTGCCAAGTTAATAATTAGTCAGGAGTTGTATGTTCCAAAGCTAGTCAATAGAATGGAATTTCCTACTCAGGTCAAAGAAGAAACTCTGTGGTGCTGGAATTACAGTCCAATGTCATCAACACACTGGTAAAACTGGAAATTAAGTTTCCCTCAGACTAAACAAGAGAAGTCCCTTGACATCAAGACTTGATGACTTCTTTCTCCAAGTGATCAGGATTACGGTCTCAAGAATGTGGTTCCAGGCGTTCCTTTCCCTTAAAGCTCACTTCTCCAATGACACAGACACTGCTTTTCACAGAAACGGCATTCTGTTCTGCTGACTCACTCTCTGCTGTTAGCTCACCCAGGAAATGAGATAATAAAACCACCGAAATTAATAAAAGCATCTATTATACAAAGTAAATAAAGCACCTGGGGTCTTTCAGAAAGGATCAGCAGAGCAGCCTGTTTCTTCCCATGACACCCAGTGAGACCACCTTCTGAAACATGTCCTTCAGCCTAGCTCTTCCAACAATGTCCAGCCAAACCCACGGCAGCTGCGCAGTCAGCTCACACTTAGCCATACTCTGTCTTCTCTAAATACATGTGTTTCTGCTATTTCAGGGGGCTGTGCCATTCTGAAACTAGGAAAATCAGTGTATCAAGGAAATGTGAGGGGATCCAAGGAGCTGTGAATCTCTTTGACTAGAACCCCAAGGTACATGTATTAGGTTAACTACAATCCATTTCAGATTTTGTTTCCTTTTGTTGCCCCCATATTTTCAACACTCTCTCAAGCTGCTCCATTAGGGTCATGGCGAATTAAATGAGAATATCTTAACTGAAGGAAATTTAGTTGGAAGCTTTTCGAATTCCCTTCTCATCATCTAATTACATGAGTAGCATTTATGGGCAGAACTAACTCCAACTAATTCACTCTCTGAATATTTAGCTATCATACAATTTGAACAGCAAACCCTAAAGCCACAGGGTGGGTATTTTCCACTGCTCTGGTGACACGCTCTTTTCAAGTTTCCCTAAAGTGTGTCCTGCCAGCAGACGGCTATAAGGCTACCCCTAGTAGCCAGAAAGTCTTCAAAAACCACACTCAAATGATTGCTGTTGTCCCCACTACTTGGAGCATTCCAAGTCTTTCATCACTGAATGGCTCCAGAGAGATCCACTCAAATTAAACACGGTTGGGAAGAGAAAGTTTACACAGGAAATTACAGAACTTCTCCAATCGCCTCAAAACGCTGGCTCTGTGATATTCCCATCACACTGAACATCACCTCTGTATCCAGTAACTGTAAAACGAAGAGCCTTCCAGTGACAGAACAGTTAGCCTTCAATCTACCTACCCACCGGTTACTCATCGGATTCTCCTGTCTTGCACTCCTCAGCATCTTGCCAACCATCCTTCCCCATCTCTGCAATGATAGAATCTCACTTCCTCTGTGAAGCTTTCCCCAACTACCTGCCCCTTCTCCCTCAAGCTAGTCACCTATGGGAATGCTGGGATGGCTTAGCAGGTTGAGCACTTGCTTTGCAGCCCCAAGGTCCGAGGATCGAATCCTGGCTCCAGCCTGTGCAGACACATATGCTGAACCAGGGTGTGGCCCCCCCGTCGGTTCCGTTCTCACCAGGGTGAGCTTCCTATGTGGGAGGCTCCAAGTTCAGCCCCTGGCTCGTGGGGGCGTGCCCCCCATGCGGGAGGCCCCAGCCCGGTTCCTGCCCTGTACAGCCCCCCACCCACCTGTATGGAATGGAACCATGTCAAAAACTGATGATGTACAACTATGGAGACTGCTCTGGGCCTTCTCCATTCTTTCTCTGTCTCTCTCTCTCTGTCTCTCTCTCTGTCAAAAATCATGAAATAAATATTTTTTTAAAAAAACTAGCCACCTACTCCCAATTATTCACAACACACTGTATTGCACTTACCCTGACACACTAGATACTGCAGTGGTTGCTCTTAGGGCGCAAGAATTGTGTTATTTTGTTTTGTAGGACTCAGAGGCCACAGAATATTTCATTCATTGGTAGAATCAAAAGATCACCATGGTTCCTCTAGTCTTTTAAATGACAAGACTTATCTTACTATTCCACTTAAATCCAGATTTATCCCTAACTGTCTGGGCCAGCCCCTTTTCTGAGCAGCTCTTGAAACCCAATCTCCACCTTTGAGATTTTTTAGACTAACTAACTTCTACCCACCTCCACACCCGATTCTCATGTCTCTGCATTGCTCACTACATTCCATATGATCCCACGTATTCCTTCCCTTTGCTTGTGTGTACTGAAAACGCCTTCACCTGAGTTTGCCAGTCATTCCGTTTTGAATCCTTCATGCCTGACGACAACAAAACTGTCTTGGCTTGCAAGGTGCCAGAAATCAAGGGCTGTGGATTCGTCTAGACAGGGCCCCAAGCATATAGCTGTCTCATAAATGCTTTTAAGGATAATGAATGGTAATGGCATTCAGATTGATTATGTTATAATATTCTGCAGTATAGGTTTCAACTCCAGATGAGCACAAAGGTCAATTTAAAAAGTCTAGTTTAGTGAGTCTCAATGGGAGGAGGCAACTCTCAAATGTATGAGGGGGTGGGGGCAGGGGGTGGCACAGGGCTGCTTGTTTGAAAGAACGTATTCGATATGATCCTTTCATTGTATATATGTGGAACATGTAAAAATAATTTTAAAGACAAGCTACAGTTTCCATTTGTGGGTACTTGAAGTAAATCTTTTATCTTCACGACCCCCTTCTGATTTCATACCTAGGGCTACTAAAGTTCAGTGAGGCTAAGTTACTTCTCCAGGGACAAACAGCTAGGAAACAACAGACTTGAATTCAGAGCCACTTCTCATTCTGTCACGTGTGTCTCAATGAGGGAGACAGCCAGTGGGGCGGGCCCCAACCTCCCCTGACTGCACTCTGCCATTCTCCCTCCCTCCTTGAGCTCCACAGGTAAGGGCCTGTCATAGCCTTCAAGATGCAGGAAAAACTTTTGTGTTCCGTGTCATGGGGTGAGAAAGACTTTCTCTCTAATAGTCAGCAAAACACTTCTCTAGGGGCTAGGGTTCCACAGACACCCTGTCTGATAGAATAAAAAGCAATCCTCATCTTCTTCCTTCTACTGAAGGGTCAGTGTGCCGCCTGGTTTCTTCCCAGAGAAGCCATGTGGTTGATTGATCTGTCACCTCCTTGTCTCCCAGACTCTGCTTACCGGCCTCTGAGAAGCCAGTCAGTCCACACAGTAAGTCCTCCCTTCACATCATCAGTAGGATCTTGGAAACTGTGACTTGAAGAGAAGTGACATAGAATAACACCAATTTCCCCGAGGCTGATTGATATAAACAAGAGTTAAGTGCTTACAGAATATTTCTGGTCACAAAAAACACCACCAAACTTCTAAATAAAGATTCAAAACACTTCTAATATTAAACACTGAAATAAATGAGAGCAAAACACACATTTAAGAAAGAGGCATAAAAACAAGTCAGATGATGATTTTCCAAACCGCTTCCTCCAGTTCAGGGTCTCAGGTGGCCGGAGCCTCTCCCAACAGCGCAGGGGACAATGCGGGCGCCCACCCTGAAGAGGATGCCTTTCCATCGCAGGGCCACCCACACCTACACTCACCCAGACAGGGATAACTGAGACACGCTGATTCACCTCACGTACACATCTCTGGTCAAGTGGGAGGCAACCCGAGTCCTCAGAGAAACCGCACACATGGGGAGAGCCTGTGTGACCTCTAACCAGAGTCCGTTTTTTCTCATCAGTGTTATAACTAAACAAGGTTGAATGAAACCATGTTATTCACAGTTCTGATGTACTTTTTTGTTGTTGTTGTTAAATTTATTGGGGTGACATTGGTTGGTAACAATTAGATAGTTTCCAGGTGTACAACTCTACATTACCTGCTGTACTTTTGAATAGCCCCCCATGTGCTAGGCATAATCCAGACCAGTGTTGCTATTTGGTTTTTCTTTATAATAAAGTCATTAGAGACCTGAATGGAGTCTCTAGCGGCTTGAAATACAGTGGGAATTAACAGGTTATATGACCCCCAGCGGTAATCTGGTAATGGTAATTGGTTTGAATCAACAAAAATCTCATGTTTACAAATATAAACTGGCATTGTGTTCTCCCCTTCACGACTTGCAGTGCAGTGTCTTATTTCATACTGCATTGTGTGTAACGATTTTTGAAGAGTGTCTCAAAGCATTCACTCCTCGATGTTCAGAATCACTTTCAAGAAAAAGCTCTGGGGTGAGATTTCACACTGGGCAAATTTAAACACCATCGCAGAAGCATAGAAAGCAGAACCAAATATCGTTTTCTGGGGAAACTCAGTCATGCATTTTGGTCAGATATGGAAAGGGCCTCAACAGAGACCTTGCCAAGAACATTATAAACCAAGGACCCGCGGCACATCACGGAGGATGTGCAGAGTGCTATGCCCCGAACGAAGAAAACCTGATGTCCTGTTAGGTCACTTCAGTTCTAAGTATGGCAGGCCTCACATGTTTGAAACACTTCCGGGGGGCTTTGGTTTTTAATAAATTCTAACCATTACTCCTTGCACTTCCCTTCCCTTTCAACCCTCCCTACCCACCTCACTCCCAATTTTTCCTCCATTAAAACTGAATTTGAGACGGAGGTTTATGGCCTCAGAAGAGAGCAAACAACTGTGAGAACAAATAAAGCATCCTTATTTCTAAATAACCATTTTCAAAACTCATAGCAGAGACAACGGTCTTGAAAACCAAGAGGCTTCTGATTTGCCAAAGCCAGGTTGTGTGGTGGATAAAAGATTTTTCTAAGGTCCAAAATGCTAGGTTTTAAATATCAAGTGCCAAACCCTAAGTCACCTACAGATAAAATGCATCCATAAATAATGGTTTGGCGGGTGGGGGGGGGGGGGGGGGAATTCTCTCTCTCCTGGGAAGAGTGATTAGAAATCTTTCTGGGTGGAAGTGGAGTGTTAAGAAAGGAAAGGAGAGCAATAGTGTATTTGCTGTGGGTCTCTTCCTCCCTGCCCCACAGTCACGTCCATGCCCTGCTCCCCACAGCTCCACTCTCACACCCAACCCCACATGGCCCTGCCCCACACCCTGTCCCAACACACAGCCTCAGTGACATTCTGTGAGGAAATCGCAGAGCCGAGGAGACTGTGCTGGAAATCCAGGGCTGCAGGTTTTCCTAGAGGTCGTTCATCCAGCGATGCTCTACAATTAAAGCCAAAAAGCCTGCCAAGTGTCCGGAGTTCCACCCGGACAGAAGCAGCCCAGAAGGGCAGAGAAAGCGCCAGCAAACCTAAAGGAGTCTCCTGGGCCGGAACTGAAGGATGCAGAGTGTGCAGTAGGGGTGGGGGTGGAGGCAGGTAGGGAGAGGCCATGAGGACATAGCAGCTGAATCCAGGAGGGATTGAAACCCATAGCCCCTAACGACCAGAGGGCCAAGGACATCTCACTGGTGCCAGAGGATTCCCCCCAACCCGCTCTGCAGGTGCTGCCAGTCCCTTCCTGTGGGTGAACTTAGATGCCACCCCTAGGACGGAGAGGGAGCAGAATCCTGCAGATGACCGAATTTGGTTCGTAAATGACTGGGTCTTTGCCAACTTGACTCTTCCCCTTGAATCCACAAGATTACATCTTCTTTTCAGCTACCCAGGAGAATAGAATGTCCAGGCAGAGATGAGGTTCAATGGCTTGTGAATTCTTACCCATCGCCTAACTATGAATGAAGGCAGCAATAATGTTAGCCTTGACTGGGGCAATAAAGAAATCCAGAAAAAGAGGGGAAGGAAAAATCTGCGGTATCATTTATTTTTAACTTACACAACACAAAGTAATATAATAGTAGTATTAGAAAGCTTGGAAATTTAAGCCATAATCCCATCCCTGAATACGTGTTCCCTTTTTAATTTTCCTGGTGTTAAAAGGTTCTATTCTAGGAGTTTCTTGAATCTTATAATTATCTTTAAAACTTCAAAGCAAATGAGGCCGAGCATTTCAAAATGCAAAGCTGATGGCTTCAATTCTCCCCAACACACGCTTCATGAGAGTGGGAATTAACCTGCTCTCGCTCACCATCGGAATCCCACCACCTAGCAGAGGGGCTCGCTCACAGGAGGCCCTCATTTGTTGAATGAATGTGAAAAATGAATGAATGGATGAACGAATGAATGAATGAATGAATGAACGTGATGAGATTGGTGAACTCACTCTAAGTCTCATTCTGGCTTTGAAACTCTGTAGCTACCTGAGTCAGTTACTTTTCCAGACGAAGAATGACAAAGAACCCTTTGAATTTCAGAGTTTGACCAAACTTTGCAGTAACTGAGGAGTGCTTTACTATGTTGCCATTCTCTTTATTGCAGTTCTTATATCATAGGTACCTTTATACAAACATATTAACCGAGCCTACTTAATACAGTTCTTGATGCCTGGAATCTACTTAACATAGGTTCCAAAGTTCGAACTTAGAACTGAGGTAAATGTTAAAGTAGGATCAGGTATAATTCTTTCATGTGGTAATTAAAATTTCAATTGATCTATAGAGCTGGTTGTGTTTTGTTTCTTAAGAAAAAAAGATACATATGAAAATAATATTCTATTAAAATGGGGTAGTGCTAATCAACCCACTTTTATGTTTATGGCAAAACCTTTTTCCCAGAAAAGAGCAACAAAACCATAAGCTTTCGGTTTTATCATCTGGTCATCTGCTCATCTCTACACCTTTTGTTGCATACATAAACATTTTTATAGATTTATATGGCTATCTACCTTTTACTCTAACAGTTCCTACATTATCAGAAATCATAGAAACTTAAAATTTTCATTTCTCCACAAAATATGAGCAAAAACCCAGCAAATTCCTGTTTCTCATCCTCAAAAAATCTCTCACTCAGTAAGTAGAGTCTTTATCAGGGTCACAGTGTGCTACTAACAATCTAGTCTCCCTAAAAATAAATGCACAGGGGGAAATTCCTCTCAATGATAAGCAAACAGCAATTATTATTCCCTGTTATTAAAATGCTCTCAGTTAATTGCACGGATATCAGCAGAGAGATTACCTTAAAAGGCTAGATACCAATGTGGAGTGAGTCAGAGTTTTGAATCTTCTGATCTAATTTAGAGGACAGTTTACAGAGAGATTCAGTAAATATTTGTGAGGAACCATTAACTTTGAGTAAACAGTTCAATGCCTGCAAAGAAAAATGGATTTAAATAATTGTAAAAGAACCTCCTTTGATAAATGCTGAAAATGAATTATTTTGAAATGAAAACAGCCCAAATACATTCACAGAAGAATACTACCAACCACATTTTCTAAGCATTCTTTGTTGTATACACAGTTTATCATCCTAGACTGTATTTATAAGAAGCTCATGTTAAAAAAAAGAAGAAGAAGAAAAGAAAAGAAAAGAAACCTGCTGTTCTCACTCGGGGATTATTTTACAGGGAATTCGGTGAGCTCAGCCTTTTCTTAGCAGTTTTCCTGCTTTAGTCCCAACAGAAATAGGATTTTACTGCTTGTCCTGAGTGCTGATAACACACCACTTGCCAAGGTTTGATGCTGTTCGGTCACTGATAGTGTGGAGGAGGGAAAAACTAGCAAGTGAGGAAGTCCTGAGGTTTCACTTCACCTCCGAAGGACAGATAAAGCTAGTCAGTGAACATGAAATGACTTGGAAGTCTTTCTGGCTCAATTAAAATCCAACTTTGATGAAATATTTTGTTTAAAAAGAAAAATGGTGTCTCTCTACTGAAAACCGTTTAGGACAGCTGCTAGGGGGAAAGCAGGTGCTTGAGTCTACCCTGAGGGTTCCAGAAATATT
This sequence comes from Craseonycteris thonglongyai, assembly GCA_004027555.1. NCBI lineage: Eukaryota > Metazoa > Chordata > Mammalia > Chiroptera > Craseonycteridae > Craseonycteris > Craseonycteris thonglongyai. The sequence goes on along the minus strand of PVKE010007323.1, from coordinate 12,472 downwards.
AATATTTAAACCTCTCGCATTTCACTCAAGTTCACTGCCGCTTCCTAACGCCTGGAGGAAGACAGAGCGGGGAGATCGCAAGCCACAAAGAGGGGGAACACCTTCTCATTTGGCCAGAGGGGGTCTGCTGTCTGCATCCCCATCTCAACCTCCTTGTTGGCTGTGAGTTCACAAAGGCACTGTGTTAAAATTTCAAAGCTGGCTCCTTCCTCTCCACACTGCAAAGACATAACATGTCATCAGAACGCAGAGTTTGCCAGGACGGTGATTTGTTTGTCTAGACTGGCCATTGAACTCTGTTTATTACTAAACATCGTGTGGAACAGGCAGCAAATCAAAGGGGTTGCTGGGAACCTACAAGGCCCGTCTTCCTGAGCCCAGCCCAGCCTGTGCAGGGACATTTTCCCTTCTTGGCTTCCGTAGCCTGGACAGGCCTACTTTCCCAGGACCCAGGGGCTGACCATTAGACCAGCCTTTCATCTTTTTTTGACCCCTGATCTGACCCCAGGTCATTTGTAACCCTCAGGGCCTCTCCCCGCCATTGTTCAAGGGGGCAGCCTTAAGAACTATGTTCTGGGCTGCTGCATAGAGAGGTCATGAGGATGACTAATGATTAACATTTGAAAATGGAACATGAGAGGAAAATGCTACAGGTCACAGCGAAAGAGTCTGCCGAAGAGCAGAGGATCCAAAAAAAAAAAAAAGAAGCATTTAAATAATACCTTCTTTTCAAAGCGCCAATGTGTCATTTAAAAAAAACTCTTCAGTTTGGGCTTTTATAAAGACATAAAATGAGCAGATGCACGGGTATGATTTTTATGGATAATTGTTAGCTTTATTTTTAATAAATGTGTAAGTTCTCTAAAAGATTTGATCTAGAAGATAAAAGAATGGAAACTCACAGTTTTCTTTAGAAAATAATGTGTGACTTGATTCTTTTGAGGAAAAAAATCATCTCTATTGTCCTATAAAACTACTTGCTTTGGACAAAAATCAGTCCTCCAGTGCAACATTTCTGAAACACATTGACTATGTTGAAGAAAACCTGTGAGCTAAGAGAGCTACTAAACTCCATGGTCTAAGGATGGAGGCTTGTCACTGGAAAAGCTCAAATCCATATGAACTGTACACATTATCTAAATGGGGGCAAGTTATCAAATCTGTGTTTCACTTCTGCCTAAAATTGAAAGCTATCATATGAAGGCATGTTAAGTGACACCAAATAGCACTTCCAAAGGGGATCTAGCTTCCATTCTATGACAATTTGGTGATCACACAGCAGACAGAGAAGCCAAAGGGTCAAAACCACCTGAGACCCAGAACCATGCCAGGGCCTCTGGGCCCCTCCTCTGTGGAAGTCTCAGAATACCCAGAAGATTTGACCCTGGCCAGTCCACTGTGGTCTCTCTGTCTGCATTCACAGGCTGAAACTGGAGACCCATATAGTCCCAGAGGAACCACCCAGACCCACGGCCTACACGTACTCTGATAGTTCTAGAGAACATGTGGGCGGAAGGAAACCAACCCAAAGCTTCCTGGGGCCCATCCTGGCCAAGGCCTTTGGAATGGCTTCTAAAACCCCTCATGACAAAGAGGACCTAATGGTGCTACTTCAACCAACCTGGGGTGATGCCATAATACCCCAAAGCCAATTAACAGGGGTTTGTGGTTCAGCTTCAGCCCTTGGAGAGAACTGTCAGTGAGGTCAGATGCTCTAGTATCATTATCATCCCTATTACGGAAATTTAAAGTGCTTTTGTGATTCGAGTAATGAATGTACCATTTATGTCTGGGAATATAATTCCTTTTACGCAGCTGGTTATGGTACACTCCCCGAGCACCTTCTGCTTTTCTTTTTACCCTTCCTCTCCTCTCCCCAAACCTACGGGGAAGGTGCCCATCTAATGTTGAAATGCTGGTTGAAATCAATTAAATTCAGTGGAACTTTTAAAATTCCAAAACAAAACAAAAAATCAAAGTTCACACAGCAAGTCATTTTCTTTAACGGTTGAAAGGGATATCAGATCATAGTAAAAAGGGTAGATAAATAAGAAACGGTCTCCTCTAACTAATTTGGGCACTGATTTTTCTCCCCCCTCTCCCCTTTTCTTAAGGAAGTCTTTACATAGAAGGTACCCAGTTATAATTTAACTCTCAAGTTAAGTATAGGTCACCTTGTCTTTCAAGCCATACAAACATAGAGGGCTTTAATGATTTTTTCACTAAAGAGAGAAAAAGACATGCCATGTGAAAATCACTTCTCCCACTAACAACAATGCTCTGGCCACTCAAAGACGGGTCTGTGAGGTCTTGATCCACATGATCCATTCATCAGAGAAGCGCTGGAAACTCTCAGCAATCCAGACAAATTTAAGTTTGGCAAACACAGGAAGGTTACTAGCTTAAGAGGTTCTGATTATGCAGTTAAAACTTGGTACACTTGAATAATAATGTCCGTCCTAAAAAGAGAATCATGCATTTTCAGTTAAGTCAGTTCTCCATTTCAGTTAGAGCAAGCCTAGTGCATAAACATCTTCTTGTGGCACAATAAAGAAAAAAGAAATTCCATGAGTAATCAAAATAATCTAGTTGGAAGAGACACCGAACCGTTTTTACCATGTGCCCCTCAGAGAAACACTCATCTCTTAAGAACTGTTTGAATACCCAGGACACTAACGAGCTCATGCAATTTGTATATAAAACATCCTTTAAATGCAACAGAGGACTTACTCCTTTACAAGGAAAACAAATCCACACAAAAAGAGGACAGTGATCATCACTGAGTTAAAGGATAGCGATTAATTCTTCTTTTGCATATTTTCCATGCTTTTATGCAAAGACCAATTTTTACCAATTAGAAAAATTGGTTATGTGTGTGTGTGTACTTTTTTTTTTATTATTAAAGAAATCCTGCGGTAGACTGCAAGGTGAAGAATCAATAAGAGGACCATGAGCCCATTCCTGCCATTGCATGAATTAGAAAAAGGCAGGCGGCAAACACAGCCCCACTGGATTCTGCCCAGCTCAGCCCTTCTGACAAGCCACACAGCTTGTATCATCCTACACTCAGTGCTGTTTGCTGGTCTGTGACCCAGATTTCTGTTACATCAAATGTTGTATATGTGCCCATTTCCACCCGTGTGTGGCTGTGTGCCCAGGGTCCTTGATCTTCACACACTGATCAGGAATTTGATTCCTGGCCCTGACATTCCACTCAAAAATCTCATCTAAAGAAAGGTCCCAGACAGTTCTTTCCTGAGAAGCAAACCAAGAAAGGGTATGCCAATCAGGACAAGTAAGGAGAAAATGCCTGTTGTCATCTCCTCTTTCTACACATGCAACTTAGTAAGGACAAATCTCCACTCGCTGCAGTGTTGGGTCCTCATCAACTTCAACGTCCAGTTGTATTTCTTTTCATTTTCAAAATAATGCCCTTAAACACCCCACCCCCAGAACAACACCGACAACTTCCTAAGTAGCCATAAAAGTCCTCATGACTGTGGGTGGGGACACTGTCATTTCAGTGTGTACGTCAAAGAGCACCCAGATTCTCTCTCTCAAGACTCCGTGTATTCCTGGAGCCTGAGTATCTGAGCACCGTGTCGCCTGGTCAGATCTGGACAGTACAGTCATAGCCCTCAACATTCCCAAGGTTGGCTGAACCTCCAAGGTAGCCTACAGAGGTTGTCAGAGACAAACCAGCCCCTTATGTCATCAGAGGGGCACCGATGTGACATATACAGATGAGGCAGGAGAAGAGGAACCAAAGCCAACTACCCAGCCAGGCACATGAGTGGAATGAAGTCTGGCCATCAGGACTCACTACATAATTTGCAGAGCTCACTACAAAATGAAAACATAGGGGCCCGTTTTCAAAAAGCACGAAAGGGTTGCCTTGCAACCACAAAAATCCAGGGATCGAATCCCAGCCCCCGCCAATGGCTCATGCAAATCCATACGCTGAACTGTGACCCAAGAAGCCCCTAGTTCAGTTCCTGCTTCACGTGGCCCCACATCCACCTGTGTGGAGTGAAACTCTGCTCTGGGCCCTCCTCCCTTCTCTTCTCAGCCTCACTTAAACAATAAAATAAATCTGAGAAAGAAAAGAAAAAAGTCCGAAAGCCACAGCAGGGCATGAACCAAGTGCAGGGTCCTGTGTTACTGCGCAGGTGACATGCCCATGAAGCTGGCCCTGGTGGCTTTCGGGGGTAAAGCCACTGGTTCCCATGTCTACATAAGCAGTAGATGGGTCAGAGAGAGAAAAGTAATGAAATAAACAGATAAACTCACAAACAAACCGTCAACAGGTAAATAAATAGCTCTAAGTCCCAGGTCAGCCTCTTATGTGTAGATAGCTCAAGGCATTTGTTCAAAGTATTTGCCTACTCTTCATCGGGAATGGGGCATTAATAGTGACCAACATCACAGTGATCAGACTAGACTTCAGCAGCTTCTGATTCTGCATGTGGTGAGCAAGTTAAATTCACCCTCCGTCCAATTAAGAAGGACAGTTTTCATTATAACCCAGCTGGATGGAATTCAAATCACTCTGGCAGAGAAACATAAACCCGTAATTTTCTCCCCTGGTGTACTCATGGTCAGATAGATGTTAGTTATGAAAGAAATGCAATGTATCTTTTTCTGGGCAGCCAGAGACAGCAACAAGACTCTTTGCTTCCTGGAAACCCTTGAGCCAACCCCGGTCCAAGCTCCCACCTGGACCAGCCCTGCCCTGGAGAGCCCAGCAAATGCTCATCCTCCAGGCTCTTGTGCTCCTAAATTCCCCCCAAACCCCACCCCTCCCACCCTGTCTCTCCCCAGGTCTTAGGTGCATCCCAACAAATAAACATTTCAAAAGTAATTATTTTCTTCTTATGGTCAAAAAGTAGTTGGAGTTGACTATTTTTAATAAAATTCAGAAGATTCCGAATTTCTCCAAATTGGGTCCTCCATCCTTAAAAAACGGTTAAAGGAAAAAAAATAAAAAAGGTCCCCGCACCAACTCTGTGGCCTGCCAACTGCTTTGCAATGTAAATCACTTTTTTTTTTTTTTTCAAAGAAAAGAGAAACATCAAAAATTCAAGCACTGGCACTAAAAAGTCCTGCTGAGGTGGATGAATGGTTTGTGGAGCTATGAAAACATACTCAGGCCTTGTATGAACATACCCTTGGCTTTCAAACATATGAGCCACATCGTTATTAATGGTCTGGTGTATGCACTGCAGGGTCCCACCCGCTCACACATCTAACCCACATACACCTACGGTTCCTCCTCTGGGGGACTAAGCAAACACATGAAATTCCTAGGGCTCTGGCTCAAATAGGTACTTCTTTATTTCATACGGAAAAAGCAGGGACGTGAGAACAGCGATTAGTGGACAGCCTACCCTGTGCTAAAATCAAGGTCAAGTGCCTTTCACAAAGGTTGGTTTATCTTGTCTTTCAAGGCAAGTCCCAGTTTAAAGACGAGGGACTTTCTAAAGGCCACACAGGTGACCTGTGGTGGAGATGGGGTTCCCATCTACTTCAGCAGGTCCCACAGCCTTCTTCTTTCCCCTCCACTGCGGGGCAGTTCTGACGCTTCATGAGCCAGAGGCCGGTGCCGTAGCTGAGCAGCAGACACAGCTAACTGCACGGGAAGAAGCTCATAATTTGTCCTCCCTGCCCACTGGAGCCTATGGCAATTGGAATGTTCCAGTAAGGCAACTGGACAGAGCAACAGGGTGGCCACTCTGGTGAGCAGAGCCCAGCCTGGAGGAGGCCAGAAGGAGGTACTGAGCAATGTATAGAACGTGCTCCAGCCAGACGCAGCGGGGCACTCTGCAGAGAAGGGGCCCCCATCAGCTGCTTCTCGGTCAGTAACTACTGATTGTGAACATGAGAAATGGCGCATCTCACAGGTGAAACGCTCCCTGTCTGGTTCTAAGGCTGAGTCTACTCTTTACTAGGTGGGCGACCTGGATCAAGTGACTTAAATCTCTGCCTCAACATCCAATACCCAACTAAGACGTTTTGAAGATTTAAATGGTTTAATATACAAAGAGCATTTGGAGCAATACCTAGGACATGAAGAGAGGGTAAAAAATTATTTTATATTATGCACCAAGTACGTTCTAAAGCAGACTTTGAGATCCCAGAAAGTTCTCTTACCTCCCAAGAGGCAGTCCTGTGTGGGAAGCCTTGGAGCCCACCCCCCTCCCACTCCATCCCCCCAGCAGCAGCCCCTCCCCTGAGGCGTTCTGTGGTCCTAGCTCTGAGAGGGGAGACGCGGGCTTTACCACCCAGGCAGCCCTCAAGCAGCAGCCTGCAGAATGTGATATCCCACATGTCCTGTGATGGGACTCCCAATCCCTCCCCTGGGGCACAACACTGAGAACACTCATGGAGGAAGTGGGTCCCTTCTCATCAAATCGCTGAGGCTGGAATTTACAAATTCCAGGGGACCATTCATTCCCCTTTATAATTATAATAAAGTATTTGGTTGCTGCCAAGGGATTTGCCATCCCCCAAACCAATCCCTGGACCTCCCCCAAGGAAGGTCACCCTCCTAAGGGGAAGAGCTTCCCAGCATGGAGCCCATCAGCATTACCATCAGCTACAGAAAGGGTTTCCTTTGGGGCCATCTCAGAGGTTAATGGTTCAATTTGCAGCTGCTTCATGGTGTTTTAGGGAGCCCTCCCTCCTGGCGTTTGCCCCTGGGTGGGCCCCAAGGACTGGCAGTTAATGGGGCAGGTAGGGAAGCCATCTGTTTTCCCCTGACTGGGTGTGTGAACACTGATCTGTTACTCTACCAGGTCTCCATGTTTTCATAATCTCAGTCCTGTTCCGATGGAATGTTCCTCTCGCACATGCTCAGGCCAGGTATTGAATAGCTAGAAACTGATAGCTTCAGTGAATGGCCGGCTTGTTGTCTTCCAGAGATCCAGTCCTCAAGGAGGTGATATGGGAGGCAAGCTTAAAACAATGAGAACACGCAGCAACACCCCTGCTTACCAAAACCGTTGCTATCTGTCCCCGTACTGATAGCTCTGTCTGCACCCTTGCTAGGAACACGAGATGAGACAAGAAAGGGCTTTGTTTTGCTTGTTAGCTTCTCAGCAACCTCCTTCCCCATCCACCCCACCCACCTCCACGCTTCTGTTCACTCTGGGTGCACTACAGTTACTAAGATCCCTTTCATACTTTTCCGTCCCTTTCAGTAACACTGGTTTTCAGTGCCAGTGACATGATCGCGTGTTTTTATGAGTCTGCCACACAGAAACCAGACAATGGGGTGCACAGAGGTGGCAGTGTCCTGCTCGGTGGCTGGCCTTCTTGCCCCATGTCACGGCCCGCGGAACCCACGGCCCTTGCTGCAGCCCTGCTTCTGGCCCCGCAGCCTTCTCTTCTGCCGGGAAGCTGACTGACTCTGGGGTCTCCCCACAGTCTGCTGCCCTGGAGGCGGGGTTCTCCAACCGAGCAGGGGAGCAAAGCAGGCAGTTCCCAGGTGCTTCCCACCCCTTCTTCTGGGAGACGTCAGCTGGCTTTGCGGGAGGACCTCAGAGGGAAGGGTACCGTTTCAATGGTACAGCTTACAATTTTCATGTTCTCTTTGGTGACTTGTGTGCCTTCAGTCATTTCAGATGGTGAAGGCAACAGAACTCCTTCCCCACATCTTATTCCCAGGATATGTGTGTTGGGAGACAATTCTTCATATCTTCTTAGCAAGCCACTGACCACCCTTAGTTCTGCACTACATTTTCAAGCATATAGTGGATAATCTTGGAAAACATAGAGCGCGTCTCTCTCCAGCACTTACCTCCCCTTATAACAGATTCCGTTTTTCTAAGTTCAGGTGTCATCTCCTATAACCCCAACCACCCCTTGTGAATATATCACCTGGCCCTGTTATCACTCTTTGGGGACTGAGGCTCAAAGAACCAGTTCAAAAAATGCTGGCACTCTGGCTATTGCTTTGGCCATGACTGATAAACTGTCCTTCGTGTCTAAATTAAAAGTGTCGTGTATCCTACCAGCACCCATGAAACTGTGGCAGACTATATAGCCTGCAAGCAGGGTAAAGCCTCTGGTCCTTCACAGTTTTTATATGTTATAACAACAGCAAGTGTCAGGCCACAGATAGCACACATGCAAGTGTGTATTAGCAAACAGGCTCCAAAGAGTCACATCAAGAGGTCGGGCCCCACCTCTCTGTCCCTTAGGGGTTCTAACAAGTACCTGTGGCTCACCTGAGGAAGATGTGGCGATATTCTAGTGACAAGATTCAGCTAATATTCTAATATATTTGGACCAAGTAATAGGATCCCCCATCCAGTGACAAGACACAGGACTAGACTAGAGCTCGAAACCAAGAATACCACTCCGAACGGCTTCTGGACCCACCAGCATCTTATATTCTGTTGATGCAAGTATATATTTCTATGCAATGCACATAAATCAAATGGCAACCATCCCTCTGATAAAAAAAAAATTATTTCTAACCCTTCTTATAATAATAAATTGTCTATGGCAAATCTATATGGGCCTAGTTGAAGCAGGCTATAGCAACGATCTCAGGGTATGAATTCCCAGTCAGAACCTTCAAATGCTAACTTCCCCTGGAGTATGAATCCCGGATTGCGAACTACTTTAGATGTTTAATATACCTGAGGATTTGATTCAAACTAACAAATGACACACAGATCACACTGTCTGTTCTGAAGTATGTTAAAGTACATTTCAACACTTTAATAGAAGCATTTGGGGTCTTGAATGTACAACTTCTGGAACACACACCTCTTCCCTCTTTCCTTTCTGTGTTCGCTACACCAAAACAACACTTGGCCAGCTCTTCTTGGCTTACAGAGCCAGGGATCTTTGGCATAAATGTCCTGCAGATGAGTACCAGGTACAGTCCCATGTGACTCAGTGAAGTTACACCCTTTAAACCCAGGCTAAAACCCTACTAATACTTCCTCTTTCTCCTCCCTTCAAGTTGCCTAGCTCCTTTGCTAGCCCCAACTCTTGGCACACATTGATTCATTCATCATTTAAACATCTGTAGACACTATGCTGACTTAAGATCATTCTTGCTTCTGCCTTGTGGTCCAAACAGATTCTCTCATCATTTGCTAAACAGAAAATGGAGTCATAGGCCTTTTCTTTTGAAGATTAAATAACATTTAAGATCTTTATGTTCTAGTCACATGGTAGCCTCCAAGCACACTACCAAGCAGGCTATCCTAAGATCATGGAACAGAAAGAACCACAGACCAAATTAACATGCCTATACTGTGCAATTTATTAAATCCATTTAAAACATATGGTGAGGTGAGTTAGGTTAACACACTTAGGATAAGATATAAGTGGGGTGGATGGACCACACTCCTAAATCCTAGTTACACAATATTTGTATGTCCTTTCTCTTCTCCTCTTCTCTCCTCTCCTCTCCTCTCTTCTCCTCTCCTCTCCTCTCCTCTCCTCTCCTCTCCTCTTCTCTCCTCTGTCCTTCTTTCTCCCCCTCCCCACCATAAGCTTTTTCTGCTCTGGTTTAGTTACAAGGACCCAATCTGAGGGGAGCCAAGGATGCACCCTTGCTCTATCAGAGACGTGAGGGCAACTACACCCAGCCAACAGCTGTAACTTGCCTAAGAGCCTGCTGAACAGCTCTGGATTTTATTTTCATTTCTTAAACTGGGTCCACATGGGCCCACAGTAGGACTGAAATGGATGTCACTAGTGGGTGGCAAATTAAGGGGGCCATATTTATCAGTCCTTTCCATTTCTTCTTTATCTAAAAATTACAGTCTTATGTGTTCCATTACATATTCCATTCTACTTTTAACATGCTTACAACAGGTTATTAATTTATTTACTATGCCTATTTAACAAACAAATTAATTCTGCCTATGTCTCATAAGTTGCTTGTTTCCTCATTGTCTAAATGACTCACACAGCCACTGAGCTCAGACTGTATCTTATGAGCTACTCTTACAGCTTACTAATATAATAATCTATGCTTAACACATCTTATGAGTTTCAGATATTCCATTTATTTTTCTTGTATTATTTGAATATTCTCAACTTAGCCAACACCCGTTACAGATATGTTAAATGAAAATGTAGATTAAAAATGGTATATATAAAATGATTGTAAGTAGATAAGAATATGAATGTACATAGATAACAATTGGATGATAATATATAAAAATAAAAAAATATGCTAAGCTAGTGATTCATGAATAATTTTTGTTTCAAAACTTTAATATGTTGGTATGTTATTTCCAATAACATACATTATTTTTAAATGGGCTACTATTCCAAGATGCTATGAAAAACTCCTTTCTGAGTAAGAATTTAGATGGGGGAGTATTTAGCTACAACCCTATCTTAAGTTTAAGAAATTTGTTGACATAAGCTGAACTCAGGTTATTTACATATTTTATAGCACAATTTTTAGGCAATACATTTTGCTATATTGTTTGCTTGTACTTGAAAGTAGCAACTGAATACCACCTGCCCAATAATGCTCCTATTTATAAAATTCTGTTTGAAATTTCAAGGTAACATAAAGAAAATTAAAATAACTTATCCGCTTTTAAGGAAACTTTTCTCATTTACTTGATTGACTAAAGCAACAACAAATATTTTGGCGTTCTCTCTCTCGCTCTCTGTTTATTACCACCCGAGCAGTTCTCCAGAATGCCATTAGCCCTCAGTTATGATCCACTTTAATCTCTTACATTCATATTTAGACTACGAGTCAGTCTCCCCAAAACAGAGATTTAAAGTAGGAATTGAAACTTCCAAACTTAGAACTTTAAAAAACGTATCTGCATTGTTAACTGAAGAAACGGTTACTCCATTTTCTAGACGTAGTGTTCAGAAGGGAACGGTCCTCAGGTGGTTTCCAGCTATGGGTCTGCCAAACCCACTTACAGTTTGGTGAGAACTGAGGTGTCCTCTCATCAAATAGCCCTGCAATTTAGCTTCTCTGTGTGATGACATGAATAGCTAGAACCATTTAAATCTCATCTTTGGGATTTAGCTCAACTGCCCACGTTGAAGAGTATATAACTTGAACAAGAACAGACATCCTGAACTTGAAATTTTCAAATGCCAAGGAAAAAACTTAAAATGTTCTTGATATAAATAAAGGTTATCCTTGGAAGCACTCAAATGCTTAGGCAACTCAAAGTCCAATTAAACACAAAAATAATTCTTCAAGTTAAGTTTGGGCTGGTTCAAGAGCCTCTCTCCTAGTATTTGACTAATAAAGTTAGCAGATGTAGATTATGTTTGCTTTAAATCTTTTCACTGCATCTGCATGTAGTAAAGACAGGATATTAGTCCATCCAACTAGTCCTCACAAAATCATCAATTCTGGTAAAATTATAATGCAACTTTTTTCTCAAAGCCAATCTGTCAACTACCTTATGTGTGTATAAAGAAAATTATAAAGAGGAAAAAACATTATTTTAGTCAAACAACAATTCTCACTGGAACTAAATTTGGTACTAGTTGCAAACATACAAATTTTATTTGAGAGAAATAGTGATGAGACTTATCTATTTTATAAACCAATATAATATAGCATTGTCATGACAGTATTCCTCTGGGGTGATTCCAATTGGTTTGCCATTGCTTGGTACCCTATTGGAATTCCTGTAGTAATCGCTTTTAGCGCCATTTTACATGAAGACATGAACATCAGGATATTATAATTGAGCCTTGGTTAATCACTTACTTTATTTACTAAACTAACTGCTAAGGACTTTGGGTGATTTGCAAGAATCAATTTATCTTCCAAGTATAGATATTTGCGACCACTGAGTACGTTCAGAGAAAATGCCAAAGGGGCCAGAGGACTTCTAGCATTTCTGAAGCTACACTGAAAGGCTAACTCTCATTTACTGGGATGACTCTGTCCGGGTGTGTTGTGCATGTTGGACAGTAGACGAGGTCCCTTATCTCCATGTTGAGAACACAGGCACTCTTCTGGCAAAGTAGCATCACCCACAGAGGGCCTTTCACAGAATGATGGAGCTGAGGTGTTACAGGGGTCTAAGGGCTTCTTGCCAGAGACCCTGCCACTGTGGAGCTAATATCAAATACAGCCTTCTGGGGTCCTGAGCCCACTTCAAAAGATCCGAAGGGTATTCCCTGCAAAGGGGCGCTTCTTTTACTCACCATGCAGAGTGAACCCCCATCATGCTGGGGGCCAAGAGAAACCCAGGACCAAAGAAAGGATGAGGTGACCCAGTGTCTGGTGGCAGGTAGATCAAGAGTTAATGTGCACTGTTCACAGTGGCCAGAACATGGAAACAACCAAAATGCCCTTCGATAGACGACTGGATAAAGAAGATGTGGTACATTTACACAATGGAATACTACTCAGCGATAAGAAATGATGAAATACAGTCATTTCTGGCAACATGGATGGACCTAGAGACCATCTTATTAAGCGAAATAAGTCAGACTGAAAGAATCAGGA
>PVKE010007322.1:14610-51211 GCA_004027555.1 Craseonycteris thonglongyai | reverse complement strand
GCATAGTTATTTCTATTTTACTTTTTGACAGATAGAGAGAGAGACAGAGACAGAGACAGTTAGAGAACCGAACTGTGGGAACTCCCCAGTTCAGCACGTGGGTCCTGCCTGGGCCGGAGCCGGGATTCGATCCTCGGTCCTCATGGCCTCAAAGCGAGCGCTCAACCCGCTGAGCCGTCCCGGCTTTCCCTTCTTTTTTTTTTTTTTTTAATTTACTATTTTAACCACTTAAAATGTCCAGTTCGGTGGCATTAAGTGCCTTAACAATGTTGTACAGCCATCACCACTATTGAATTCCAGAACTTATTTATCTCCCATATGGAATCCTGTTCTCCACTGAGCAGTCACTGCCCTTTCCCTCTTCCCCGGCCCCTGACAGCCACTAACCAATGGATTTGCCTGTTCTGGATATTTCATGTAAATGGAATCACACAATATATGGTCTTGTGCCTGGCATCTTCCTCTTAGCATAATGTTTTCAAAATTCATGTTGTAGCATGTGTCGGTACTTCATTCCTTTTTATGGCCAAATAGTATTTTATTGTATGGAGAGGCCACATTTTCTAAATCTGTGTATCTGTTGGTGTCTATTTGAATTGCTCCTACCCTTTGGCTGCTGTGAAGAGAGCTGCTGTTGAACAAGTTATTGTTTGAATGCCTGCTTTCAGTTATTTGGGATATATGCCCAGGGAGTGAAATTGCTAGGTAATTCTGTGTTACCTTATTGAAGAAGCTCCACATTCTTTCCTACAGAGGCTGTACCATTTTACTTTCAGACAGCAGTGTGTAAGAAGGGTTCCAATTTTTCCATACTTGGGAACACTTGTTAGTTCCCTTTTTTTTTTTTTTAAATTATGGCCATCCTGGTGGTATTTCATGGTCTTGATTTGCATTTCCTTAATGACTAATGATGTTGAATGTCTTTTCATGTGCTTATTGGCCATTGTATGTTTTCTTTGGAGAATGTCTATTCCTGGCCTTTGTCCATTGTTAAATTGAATTATCTTTTTGTTGTGGAGTTGCAAGAGTTCTGTATATACTATGTAAACTAGAGCCTAATCAGATACATGATTTGCCAATATTTTCTTCCATTCTGTGGGTTGTCTTTTTACTGTTTTGATTGTGTCCTTTGATGCACAAAATTTTTAAATTTTGATGAAGTCCACTTTATTTTTCCTTTTTGCTTGTGATTCTGGTACCATATTTAAGAAACCATTGCCAAGTCCAAGGTAAAGAAAGCTTAAGCTTATGTTTCCTCCTAAGAGTTTTATGGTTTTAGCTCTTATAATTAGTCTTTGATCCGTTTTGAATTAATTTTTTTTTTTTAAGATTTTACTGATTTTGACAGACAGGGAGACAGAGACAGAGAGAGACAGAGAGAAGGGGGTGGGCCCAGAGCAGTCTCCACAGTTCTACATCATCAGTTTTCAACATGGTTTCATTCCACATAGGTGGGCGGGGGCCTTGCAGGGCAGGGGAACTCGGCCAGGGGCCTCCCACATGGGAGGCACGCCTCTTTGAGCCAGGGGGCGAGAACTGAACTGGGGGCCTCTTGCATGGGAAGGATACCCCAGTTCAGCATATGGATCCGCAGGGGCTGGGGCCAAGATTTTTCTTGAAGGCTTATTTTTATTGTTTTTGACAGAGAGAGAGAGAGAGAGATACAGAGACAGAGACAGAAAGAAAGGGGAGGGCCCAGAACAGTCTCCATAGTTGCACATCATTGGTTTTTCCACATTGTTTTATTCCACAGGTGGGCGGGGCTGCACAGGGCAGGAATTGGGCCAGGGTCTCACCCCGGTGAGAACTGAAGTGGGGGCACTCCCCAGTTCAGCATATGGGTCCGCACAGGCTGGGGCCGGGATTTGATCCTCGGTCCCCAGGGCTGCAGAGTGAGCGCTTAACCCACTGAGCCATCCTGGCTTCCCCTGGGGCCAAGATTGATCCTCATTCCCCGGGGACTTCAAAGCGAGCTCTTAATGCGCTGAGCCATCCCGGCTTTCCTGAGTTAATTTTTGTATATGGTGTGAAGTAGAGGTCCAGCTTTGTTCTTTTGCATGTGATATCCAGTTGTCCCAGCACCATTTGTTGAAGAGGGCCACTTTTTAAACCTGCCTCTCATGCTGTATATACTTAATAATACTTAAAACCAGCCAATGAGCTTTTCAGGATTGGTTGGCAATCTTGACCATTTTTGATTGGTCTCAGTAGAGATTTTGATTGGTTTCATAATGTGATGATAATATTCTGTATAGTTATGAGACACACATTTAAACACTTTAAAAGGAAATAATTTGTATTTCAGAATTTCTATTGCCATAGAACTCTTCTTCATTTCACATTTGAGAGTATGGACTCAAGTTCTTTTCATGGTTTGGGAAAGTTGAAATAAAAATCATCTCATTAAATTTCATCCCATCTGATAGTCTTTGACTTCTTTGATAAAGACAGACTAGCATTCAGTAGCTCGGTAGAAAGGAGGTTTGGGAAATTGTTCTTCATCCCCTTTCCTTTTGTGATACTGAAAGTTTGTGTATATTTTAATATGGCAAGTAAAACCCAGGTTTCCCAAGATTGAGGTGTGACTCTAATCATCTAAGGGTATTTTTATATACAACTAGTATTGTGTATGAACTGAAATTTTGCTGTTTATAGAAACTGTGTAGCTTCTGACATGTGGAAAATTCCAAGAAAGTGTGTACTCTTGACCCAATTATTCCACCAGTGGGACCCTATTTTAAGGAAATAATCCTTAATATGACCAAGCATAATTGACAACATGTTTATTGAGCCGTTAAATATAAACAGTTGCAAACCTGGAAGCATCCAGTTCAATGACTTGGTGAGATAATGACTAGCTGACACCTGTTGCTTGCTGGTCCTGTGCTGTACTCCGGGATGGGTGGTCTCATTTCACCTTCACAGCTGCTTGACAGTTGCCATGAGGTGGCAGGTGCGCAGCAGCACCAGGGCACACAGCTGGGAAGTGGCGGAGCCAGGCATTGCTCTTGTGCCTAAGGCAGCCATGCCAGGGACTGAGGTCGGCTGTGGTGTGGACAGTGCTTTGTGATGTTGGGGAAGCTGATGGGCATTGTGTTGCATTCGGCTGTGTGCAAACACCATGCAGGGGAAGTAAGATGCAGGAAGTGTCCAGATTGATCGTGCTTGTGGTACAGTTGGATTATTTTATTTCTACTTTTCTGCATTTTCTAGAATGAGCATATTTTATGTAAAAGGAAAGCATAACTTGCTGACCTTTAGTTGAAGTTTCCTGACAGTAATAGTGGCCATCTTAACATGATTGTTCAGGGTGCTGTGCTGTAATAGCAGAAGATAGAGAAGTCTGCCCTCAGTCTCTTCTCTGAATGTTCTAAAACACAGTGGAAACAGATCCAACTGTGGGATCAAAACATTAAATTTAAGGAGTTAGACATACAAAAGGGAATGATTTGTAAAAACAGGATTTAAATTTATAGTATCCTAATAAACGTGCACATTCTATGGAACATATTAGTTATGTTCCCCTTTGTCTAAACTTTTAACTCCTGTGCTGAAAATAAATCTAAACTTCTCTGAACATGGAGCTCGAGGTCTTGATATAAATAAGACATGTTTCAGCCTGACACTGCGACTATTTGATGTATGAGAAGTTGTCAGTTTCCTAGATAGGTTCATAATTATGTCAAAAGTTCTTAAGCATTTGAATAAATGAAGTAGAAATAGGATCTAGAGAAACAAAATACAAGCAGATCTGGTTACAATATATTGTTTGGAAAAGCAGGCTTTGAAATAACTTGTATGTTCTGTAACCCACTTTTCTTTGCGCACTGAAAACACATCGGAAGGATATTTTCTCAGGATGTTAATGGCAGGTGTTAGTGGCTGGACTCTGAGTGTTCTCACATAAAGAAAGAGTAACCTCCTGTACCCATGGGGTCCTAGAATTGGGCTGTTTACCACGGGGCTGTATTTCCACCTAGTGTCTGAAAGTGGGCAGGGGACAGTGGGTTGAGCATGTTCTCAAGGAAGAGGATAATGAGGGCTGTGGTATTGCTTTATGTTAGTGTAGCACTGCTGTGTATGAGCAGCTCCTGAGGTGTTTTCTTCTCCATACAGCACCCCCTGACGTGGGATGGACAGGTCAGGAAACGGGGGTGCAGGGGAGTGTCTGCTTTTAAGCCCAGGTAGTGGCAGCAGCTTCAGACCTTGCATTCAGACTTCTAGTATGTTTCATTCACTTCTGGGTTACCAGAGCACCCTGCCTGTACCTTTGTAATGGAAATTTCTTGACGGTACACGAAAGTAGGGAGAGGAGTTGAATTAATCACTCAGTCTAAACAGTTGTCAGCGTTGTGTCTTTCTTGTTTCATCTGTTCCCATTCCTCAGACCCTTTTTTTTTCTGAGTATTTAAAGCAAATTCTTATGGTACTTTTTACTTTGTGAAAGTATCCCTCTACCAGCGTGTAATTTCCGTGAAGGTCAAGGGTCTCGTCTCTTTCATCATCATATTCCCAGCAGTGCTTGCACTTAAGTGTTCAATAAATATTTGTTGAAACAAAGAGTGCATTTCATTCCACAGTCCATTGGGAGGTGGATATGACTGTAGGCTCACAGCAGCTGGATGACACTTTTGGTGCCTTAGCTGAACCATAGTGTGTGTGCATTTGGGACATTGCTTCTACTGCTGGCGGCTTGAGTTTGCCCACTTCCTGTGCAGTGGAGATGGGTTGTGCCTTGATATGTGCACAGTTGTCCATATGTTCACCCAGAAAAGTGGGAGGATTAGTTGTGATTGCAGTTAGTCCTGCTTAACGTGTAAAAACAAAACAAAACATGAAAACCTTCAAGCATGCATTTTTTTTTGTTCACTTGATAATGAAGTATGAAGAGAGTTGAAATTTGATCTATGTTTGAACCCCACCTAATCTCTTCTCTATAAATATAGGTCCTCTCAGTATGGGTGGTAATTTTTCAGAAGGTGGTGAATACCGATGATAACTAAGTTCCAGGTGCAGAGTAGGCACTCCACAGATAACTGACTCTTTCATCTCTTTGCCCATATTTCTGTGAAATGGGAATGTTTACCATGCCTCCCTTAGGGGCATTGTGTAGATGAAGTGGTGTCATCTGTGGGAAGCCTTCAGATCTTGGGACACCAGCATTAGCGATAGAGTTTCCATTGACAGTGACCCAGCAGGAGCTAACTCAGCCAGCCCACCTTCACTAGAGAAGAATGCATTCGGCAGATCAGTAATGGCCCAGATTGTTTCTGCCTTTTTGCTTTACCAACTTTAAACTGTTGGCTTGTCACCTCATGGGCTCAGTGTAGCTGTCACAGCTCTAGACATGGTGTGCACATTCAAGGCAAGAAGGAAGGGGGAGTGGGGAGCTCGAGCCACATGTGTTCCCACATGTCAGTACAGCAGCTCCCCCACTTCCCCAGCCCCTGCAGGACATCTGTTTAAGTCTCTTTGACCAAGACTGACTCATGTGCCCAGGACTGGGGAAGTGGAATTGGGACTGTGATGACTGGCTACATTTGGTATAGCAGCCCACACAGATTGGAGACCGTGCTAGCAAGTGGAGGAAGGAGTCAGGAGGCCATTCCACAGTAGAGTGCCCCCAGATTTGGGGAAGGTGCCTCTGAACTCCAAATGAAGGGCAGGTCAAGGAGTAGCTCTTTTGGGGTTTTGGGCATTACAGTCTGGGGCCACTTTTTAGCTTTTCTGGTTGTCCTTCCTCAGAGTGGGGACAGGATGACTTTGGGATATGGGAGCTTTAATCTTGGTGGCACTGCATCAAAGGAGTAGTGGCAAAAGGGAAACTGGTTAAAAGGGAAGTTGAGTTCTTTTTCTTGATTGGTAAGAAAAGAAAGGCAGTCCTTTTTCTATGAATTAGTGTTTTGGAATCTTTAGGAAAAACCTCATGTGGGGTGCTTTGTGTCAGATTGGCAGCACCCTATGTAGAGCCTGGTTTTGCCAAGTGGAGAGGAATTCTCCAGCACAGCAGTTACCAGGTACCTCGGTTCACCCTCTCCAGTGTGCAGCATGAAGACAGTACTGTGTGCAGGGTTTTGGTGGTGGTCCTGTGTGTGCAAACTTCCTCAGCTTAGGGAGGCTGTGGTAAGACCCGGTGGTAGATGGGCTGTCGATAAGTTGCTGGTATTTCTGAATCAGGATGAATTAGTGGGTGGTATTTTGAATAGATGAAGGAATTTACTTTGTTTAATTGATTTACATCAGAATTATCAGTAGACATTTATGCTGCTTTCACTTTGCCAACGAATATTTTTTTTGGTCTGGTTTTCTAGGTCCTCGGGGTGAATCCAGTCTTCTACTTATTAGCCGTGTGGCCTTGTGTGAGTCACTTAATTCTTCTGCCCCTCAAGTTCCTAATCTGTAAAATGGGAATATTACTACAAATCTCCAAAGTTGATATGAGGATAAAAAGTAAAAATGGCTCATATATACGTAGTAGATATGGTGGGTACTGAGTGTAAAACATAACCTGTAGCACTTTGAATATGTTGTACATGCTTTATGTTTTATAAACATTATTTTCTAGTTGTTTCCTCTTTATGAATGATAGTATTCATAAACTATAAACCGTAGAAGGTTCGAGATAGAATAAGGAGGCCTGACATTTCTTTTGCAGTTTGTTATTAGTTGTTTAACCTTGAACATATTACTCAGTCTCTTGGTAACCAATTTTCTTATTTGTGAGTTGGAATATTAGAGTCTGTCTCAGACCACAGTGACTGTTCTATTAAGAAGGCAAATAGATATGAAAATGTTTGTGAAACGTGCTATGCAAATTTAAGGTAATAAGTTTTACTAGCTTTTTTCTTCTGAAACATTTTAATAGTTCTTTTGTGTGCTAACTTTTTATGTTAATATTCCTACTTTTATTTGGACTTGGTGAATTTGGGTGGTGTTGCCTAACAGTCAGGTTTATGCAGATTTTTTTTAAGGACTGAAAAAGTTTAAGGGCAAATAGATGGCTGAAGTGAACATTTGGCTAGATCTTCAATCCTTTCTTCTTTTATCTCCCTTCCCCTTTTATTACCTGTTCTGCCTGCAGCCCCTGTCCCTACCCCTCATCCAGGAGTTGGTCACAGAAATGTGGAAATTCTCTGATAACATCAGCAAAGCTCTGCCTGAGATTTTACTATTACCCTTTTATTGATTAACTTTCCCCCCTCTTTATTTTCTTACTAAATACCACACACAACATGAATGTAGGTTGTGATGCTTTAAGAAGCTGTACACATGTGCCCCCACCCATTACGAGGGTGTCAGTGTCAGGCCTTACTTCTGGCAAGCCCCTGTGGTTCAGCATCTTTAGTCACCATTCTACTTGCTCCAGGTCATGTCTTCTACCAGTTTTCCTTGGGTAGTTTCCTTTTTGTTGTTGTACTGTTTTGCAGGGGTTCTTAGCATGTTTTGGATGCTGGTGCTGGCTATTGGCAATATCTCATGGTATCTTCGCCCAAAACGTGGCTACTCTCTTTAAGGTGTCTGATGAACAGAAGTTCTTAGTTGAAATACATAATTGGCTTTAGCAGTCTTATGGTTTATTTAATATTTTTTAAATCCTATTTAAGAAGCTTTTCTCAATCCTAAAGTCATGTGGAAATTCTCTATTGTCTGAAACTTTTAAAGTTTTGCCTTTGCATTGAAGTGGCTTTTGTCTGTGGTGTATGAGGGAAGGGACTACTTGCGTTTTCTCCATGGATAACCCATGTTGCAGCCCTGTTCACTGACTAGTCTCTGTGTTTGTCTGGCCTCTGATGCTGTCGTCACACTTCTCTGTTTCAGATCTCAGGGGTCTATTTCTGGGCTCTGATTCCCCACATTCTACTTCTAGTGATTTGCTCTAAGGAATAGCAGTATTTTCTGAAGTGTGGTTGATATATTGACAGGAAGCATGCTAAATGTTCCAGCAGTGGGGTGAGCTGATTGATATATATACTGTACATTAGTACAGTGAGCTACTTTATAGCTGACAAAAATGTGTTTGCTAATATGGAAGGGTGCTCACAGTGTAGCATGACAGAAAATAGGAAGTTAAAGCACAGTGTGGACAGCCTGATCCCATGTTTATAAAAAGTTAAGAAACATGCAAGTTAAAAAAAAAACCATTCAGTGCACTTTGATCTGGCTTTGCCCTGGTTCAGGCCACCAAGTCTGCTCTGGTATCTCCCTTCTCTGGCTGCTCCCAGTCCCCACTTATGACCTTGCCATTGCATTAGACATGGAAGGCGTCTTCCCAGCACTCTGGTTTTCTGCTCACTCTCTTCTCATCCTGTTTGGACTCCTACCTCCTCTTCACCCATTGTTGGTGTCTTAGGCTTCCTGGTTGGATCTCTTGGCTTCCTCTCATTCCATTTCTTCTCCATAAGGGACTGCCTTGAGTCGACTACCCCATTAAACTTTTTTTTTTCCCCTGGACCACATATCTGCAGCCAGCTCTCTCCTTAGCTCCTCCGGTGTCCTCAAGGTCCTCAGAGTCAGTGTGCCCAGCACCAAGCCCGCATCCTGCCCGTGAGGCCCCTAGGAGGCATCCTGGGGTTCGGGCCCATCTTTGTGGGTCTTCTTCC
The DNA here is from genome assembly GCA_004027555.1 of Craseonycteris thonglongyai. Taxonomy (NCBI): domain Eukaryota; kingdom Metazoa; phylum Chordata; class Mammalia; order Chiroptera; family Craseonycteridae; genus Craseonycteris; species Craseonycteris thonglongyai. The sequence goes on along the minus strand of PVKE010007322.1, from coordinate 42,611 downwards.
CACTCTCATGCCCATGTCGTGTCCTCTTCCTCAGATGCTCATTGTTGCTGGCCGCCTGCCCTCTTACAAGAGTTTCTGGAGTGTTCTGCCTGCCTCCAGGTTCTACCCCTCCCTTCTTCCTTCACACTATGGCCAAAATCATCTTTCTAAAGTGTACATCAGGGAGATACCACCCCTTAATTTGGGATCCCTGTGACTCAGAAACACGGGTGTCAGTGATCTGGTTCTGTCCCCCACCTTACTGGCTCTCTTGGGCTTGGTGCAACCTCTGAGGGTCTCAGCTCCCTCAGCCTGGCCCACTCATCTTCTGAGACTGCTCTGTGAAGCCTCCCCTCTATGGACAACTGCACCCTCCCCGGGGCCAGTGCCCCCGCCTGCCCTGTAGCCCCCGAGCCAGCACTGTGGCTGTGTCTTGGGAGGAACGAGGGAAAGGACTCTCACTGCCTTTCTAAAGATGGGGCACCCTCACCCTGTGACTGAGCACGTCTGGCGGGAGGTGGGTTAGAGCAGGGCTCATGGGGGCCAGTTGCCTTTCTGTGCTCCCTGGTGTAAGCCTCTCTTAAGGGCATTTCCAGAGCTGCCTTCCTCAGTTCTTTGTTCCTGAGCTGGGTGACTAAGACCTGACCTTCTGCAGCAGGTGACTGAGTGGTCTAGTCTGTGGCTGGGCCTGTGTCCGTCTGGGAAGTGGGTGGCTCAGTGACTACTCTGCCAGGTTTCACCCCTGGAGTCCAGCTTGGGGGTTTGTGTCCTCTTTGTTTAGGAGTGGGCTGAATGCTCACTTTCGCACTTACTACTCTCATTCTCAGTGCCTGTGTTTGCCGCAGATCTGTTTTTTCTTGACCCTGGTGGTAAGGAAGGTGCCCTGGATTGATTGAAGGACAGAGTTGGCCCTTTTGTTTGTGCATAGGACTTGACATAAGGATTCTGAGAGCCTGGCTGCCCAGCGTGCCCTGAGTGAGCTGCGCTTGGGGTCTGGTGTTTAACTCTGGTTCTTTGCTCTGTGGGGTGTGAGGAGGAGCCTGCCAGCTGAGCAGTGTTTCCTGTGGGTGCCGGTTATAGGCTGCCAAATGCAAAACATAGCAGATTATTCAGGGGTGTTATTTTCTTGACCACGTTAAGATCATTGCTTTTGACTGTTTAAAAATACTCTGCAGCATATCTATAGTATTCATGAGCAGCGAATCAGAAGAAATGCAGTTTCTGAGAAAGCTTCAAAGAAATACTGGTTTTTATCTCTTCCCCAGCCTTTTCCGCTGAAACCCACCAGTCTTTTTCTGAGTGCTCTTGTTCTATAAATAGACCAGCCACTCTCCTTGGGTAGCCCACGATCAGCTCTCATCCGCTTTCTGAACGATGTGTGTGTGTTTGTGTGTACTGGATTGTGTTTTAATTTTGCTTTTCTATGTTGTGAGATGTGTAGGGGGAGGTGCAAGAAAAAATAACTTAGTATTTATCCTTTAAAGACAGCTTCTCCGGTCTGTGCTTGTTGGTTGTGTGGTTTTTTTGTTTGTTTGTTTGTTTTTTCAGTTTGTATTTAGGAAAGAGATGGAAGTGAGTCCTGTTCCTGTGGAGGTAAGGAAGACATGTGGGCAAGGAGAGGCGCCTACGCCCAGGCACAGGTCCTGTGGGACCCAGGGGAACAGCTCTCATGTAGGGTGCAGGGTTTGTGGCTCTGCACTGCTGTGTACAGAAGAGCTGTCCTGTGTTTTTGAAGAACACGTTGAAATGAGTGTCACTATGTGTACTTGGGTCTGTAGAGAATATTAGGAAACAGCCTGGGAGTTTTTCTGGATTGCAGACTGGTTTCTCTCTGGGGTTCCTTGGGTTGGAGGTTGGTGCTTTCTTTCCGCCTGGGATCAGCCTCATTCTGGTTGGGCAAGTGGTCCTGCACTTCTGAAAGGCCAATATTTTCTTAACTAAGGACGGAGGTTTCAGACTGTGACTATAGCTGGTGTGGCTCCCCTTGATCACTGGGTGGTGTTGTGTTCCTCTCTTTTCTGGGCCTTCATTAATTACCTGGGAGAGTGGGTGGGTGACCTCCTGGGGAGTAAAGGTACAGCCGGTATACACCACAGAATGGGTTTCTCAGTAGTTTTTCTTCTGAGTTGATGGTCTTTGGTGTTGGAGAGCGTTGCTGTTTGTACTGCTAGGCCAGCCCAATGGCACAGATTTTATCACGCCTGACCTGGGCCTATGAGCTCACATGTGCAGTCCCCCTGCCCAGGAAGCTCACGGAAGGGATGTCCTGTGGTGGGGATAGGAGAGGAGCCTGCTGCCCGTGTTCCCAGGACACTCCAGGCTGTTGTGCTGCTTAGGTGTGGGTAGTGGTGTGGGGTAGAGGGCTTTCTTCAGCATTCTTCCCCAGGGCGAAAGACTGTGTCCCAGTTCTGCTGCTTACCCAGTTAGGAGCTGGCTGGTGGAAGGACCAGATGGCACCAGTGCTCTGCTCTTGCATTCTGATGTGTTTGGGTGCTAGGAGGTTTCTGTGTCTGGTTTCATCTTATGTGGCCACAGATGCCCACATGCTTCATATAGATACTTTATTTTAAAAAGTTACTTAAAGTGCACAGCTGTATGGGATTAGGTGGTGACTAAACAAAAGCTTCCCTGAACCACTATTCTTGTCTTTGAACAGAATTTTTTGTGCATTCTACCTTCATTCTGTATGAGATTCAGTGTAAAATTCTGTTAGGTGGGGTAAAATATACCATGCAGATGTGAGAGCCAGGCCCTGTTTTGTGCATCTTGTTTATTAGTTTTGACTGTGTTAGTAGCTTTGTGTGGTTCCACATGTCTAAAAATCAGGTTGTTTCTGGAGCGTTTAACTTCTGTAAGTGTTCTGTGGGGCTCCCTTGGCCCGTTAGGTGTCCAGCACGTGGGTCATAATGTGAGGAGACACAGCTGCAGGAGAAGCCGTGTCCCGTTTTTGGCGTTCATAGCATGAGGCGAGGGCACTGCTGTCCACCACTGGATTTGCTGAGGACAACTCCTGTTTTGTGGTGGACTGATCAGATTTACAGAATGAGATGAGCGTTAGAGACTTTGGCCACGGTGCTTTCCTCTCACAATATGGGCAGATGCATGTGCCTGGCCAGTGAATAGGGGTGAAGGCTGAGTAGGGCACAGGCCTGGAGCTGCGTTGAACCCCCCAGCAACCTACGTAGACAGTTTTGGCAACAGGATCCTGAGAAATGGCAGGAGGCCAGAGAACACAGAGATGGAGCCAAGAATAGCTGAAAAATACCAAATGCTGAAGTTGGAGAAATCACTGGCCCAGGCTGCTTGCTGTGCTCCTCTGAGCCTTGGTGTCCACTTCTGCTGGTCCCGTGGGCATATCCAGGGCACACCTTGGGCCTCTGACACCCCCATTGCTCAGGCATGCCATCACTCCACAGAGAATTGTGTTAGCCCTCCCCTGGCAGCAGGCTCTGCCTGTCCATAGGTCAAGGTCTGGGGAGAGTGTGAGAAATTTTTCTGTTAGTCTGCCTGCCCGCTAGAGACGCAAATGCACTAGATCGTCAGAGTACAGCTGGAGTGGACTAGCGCAGGGGGCTGTGAAAACACATGCTCATGAATTCGTTTCTGTGCTTTCAGACGGTCATCAAAGAGGGGATGCTGACCAAACAGAACAGTTCATTCCAGCGATCCAAAAGGAGATACTTCAAACTTCGAGGGCGAACGCTGTACTATGCCAAGACTGCAAAGGTGAGGTGCAGTGCAGGAAACTTCAGGGGAGAAAAACATCCGGGAACTGCACGAGGGAGGTTTGGGCGCTGGTCTCAGCTGGGGTAAAACCTCCCATTCTTAGAGCTGTGGTTTCCAGCAAGTTTCATGATCCTCTAGGGTTCTAGGTTTAGTCTCAGGGCATGTTTTATTTCTTATAAACACTGATTTTTCTTTGATGTCATATGTCACCAGTGCGGAAGGAGAAAATATCTTGGAAATAACCATATGACAAGCTGGTTTATCTTTCTTTCAGAAAGATTGGGGAGTGGGGGGGGGGGGCGGTCACAGACTTGTAAATCTCTTATTATAGGATAAAATGTCTTAAAAAAACATTTTTATTGAGGTATAATTGGCATATAAAAAGCTGTAGATATTTAATGTATACATTTTGATGAGTTTGGAGATAAGTAATACCCATGGAACTAAGAAAAAGTACTTTTTAAATGTACTGAGCTTCTTAGTGTGTGAACAGCAATTCTTTATCTCTGGGCTTGCTAGCCATGTGCCATCTTGTACGTAAGACTGAAAGCTAGAATTACCTGGCACATGTTAATGAAAGAGGAGGAGCCAGTGAAAGTCACTAAACAACTGCCATGTTTCACTGAATGTGGTGTTACACATTTCGAACACTAGTTAGTGCCTTTTGCAAAGCTAGAGTTTAGTATTCTCAGCACCACTGTCTTTGTTGCTGTCAATGCTGTTATTTTGGTACTGAAAAAAATCTGGAATCTGAATTATGTGCATTTTGAGCTGTATGCCTAGAGAATGTGCATTAAAATTTGAAATTGAGCACAGCAACTTTTTAAGAAACGTTTCTAAACATCCCTCATTAAAAAAAGCCCTTAAGAATTATTTTAGTTCTGTGAGGGTGGGGGGTTGGGGGACAGGTTACTTAAAAGGCTGAGTTTTTTTTCTAGGTGATTAGTATTTCCTCCAAGGGTTCCCAATTGAGTCCTCCTAGAGGGGCCAGTAAGGTAAACAGGAAGTAGGGACTGTGAAGGGGGAATTTGGGGGAGAAAGGAAAAGGAATGGGATTCCCAGGCCTATTTCCCAGTCCTTTTGGAGTGTGACTCTCTCTTCAGGACTAGATTCCTTTTGTTTCGCTCCCTGGCTTTCTTTCTATTTGTGTCGGTGTCTCTCCCCCTAGAGTCATTTATTTTAGTGGAGACCTTTCCGCCAAGTGTGCTAGCTGGAAAACTAAAGCCCCACGGACACAGAGTGTGCTCAGTTCAGATCGTTGTTCTCTCAGGTGGACCTTGTCTGTGGACGTGCTTCACCTTTAAGAGTGAAATGCTGGTATTACATTAGAAAACACACATAGCAATTGCGGCATCATCATCATTTTCTCCACTATACAATCACTAATGAAGTCCCTGGATGAAAACAGTCGTGGAGCAATACCTGAGGCTCTGCTCTCTGTTAAAGCAGGTAGTGAGTGAACCTCCAGTTTCAGGGCACTGGGGCATCTGTGGGAGCTTTACTGGGGTCCAGGAGAGTGCTGGGCAGCACTGGGCCAGGACTTAGGAGCGTGCCTGCCTTGAGGGTGCCTTAGTCCCGCGCTGACCACGGTCCCTGTGTCTCTCCAGTCAATCATATTTGATGAGGTGGACCTGACAGATGCCAGCGTGGCTGAATCCAGCACCAAAAACGTCAACAACAGTTTCACGGTAAGACTCTGGACACACATCTTTCTTGATTCTTCACCACGCCTTTTTAGTTTGAACAGTGTGTGATCTGGTCAGACTTTTTTCATCCTTTTCTCTCTGATGGGAACCATTCCTGGTAAATTTTGAATTTAATGCTGAAAATAGTACTGTGGTTGGAGAATGAGGATTTGGCACGTGTAAGCAGAAAAGAGCAGAGAGAGTCCAAATGAATATTTTTAATGTGTTGTAGTTTACTTTTCTCTAATAGTTTTGAACAGAGGATTGTTTTTTATGATTATTCTAGGAAATTTGGGAAATACAGAAAAGTATGTTGAGGCAATTAAAAGGCATCCATAATTCAGCCACCTCAAAACGTAGAATATGAATATTTTGATGTGTTTCTTCTTTTTTAATTTTAAACTGTTCCTCCCCTATTTATAGACGTTATGTTGTACTTTCTGCAAAAATTCTGAATGCATAAATTCACATGACCTCACCACCCAGAGGTGGCCAACTGTGCACTCTCAACATTTATTTCTAAATATGTCCACACCCCTCGACATTTATTTCTAAATATGTCCACACCCCTGCACGAACCCACCATGAGATCACAGCGGTTCTTTTGTGTTTACCTTTTTTTTCCTCTTGACAATTTATGGTGATCATTTTTTCATGTCAGTTGATATGAATGTTCATATTTCTTAATGGCTACATAGCATTTCTATGACTTTACAATTTTGGCTTGAGGGGCTAACTTTAAAACCTATCTGTATAAGTTATGACTCTAATATCAAGAATGGAGTATTTAAAAATATTTTGGGGAAGCCGGATGGCTCAGTGGGTTAAGCACTTACTTTGCAGTGCTGGGGACCAGGGATCGAATCCCGGCCCCGGCCCGTGCAGACCGATATGCTGAACTGGGGAGTTCCCCCAGTTCAGTTCTCTCTCTGTCTCTGTCTCTCTCTCTGTCAAACCCAATAAAAAAAAATAAAAATAAAAAAAAAAATAAAAACATTTTTTCTTTTTGTTATTAAGCTATCTCATTTAGAAATAAAGTATGCTCCCTAATCTTTTCAATTCTTTTATAACAATTGAGGTGGGTAATTTTCTTCATGTTTAGGACCTTACATTTTGAGTTAGTATTAGTTGCAGATACTTTCAAGTTTTGCTTTGTCCTATTTATTTAGTTATGGATTGATCATTGATGTTGCTGATGCAAATGGGATTTTTTTTTTCTATTTAGATTTCTACTTGCTTTGTTTTGATGTTAACTGACTTCTCTTGGTTTTGCTTCATGACTTAACGGGTTAGTCAGACTTTCCTGATGTCCTCTCTTATTTTATTCTTTATTTTACTTGGAATATTTTTGCTTTTTCGCCATGAGTTTTATTGTTTACTTCATGGCTGGGAGAGACATCCTTAACCATGTAAATGACTACTCTTTGATTTATGGCTTTTTTAGAGTTTTTAATAGGAATAGATGTTGAATTTAAGTGGACTGTTTTGAGCATTAGATGATCAATTTGGTTTTAAGTATTTGTACATTTGCTAATAATAAATTTTTCTTGGTAATGTTGAACTTTACAACCCAATTTTGCATTTAGAATTTTCCCCATCCATGTGTGTGCCTTTCTTTGGGGTAGGAGGCAGATTTCAGAGTTAAACTAGCCCCATGAAATTCATTCAGTAACTTTCCATAATTTTATGTGTTCCTAGAACATTTTATATAGCTTTAGAATTGATGGCTTCTTGAAAGTTTGAGAGAACTTACTTTAAATTGCCTGTCAAAGACTTTACGGCTGTGAATAAACCTAAAAGGCTTATTTTTGCTTTTTGATCATTTGAGCTTTTTAACATCTTTAGTCCATTTTTGTAATTTAACTTTCCACTTATTCCACACCTTCAAATTTAGTAACACATATTTGCACTCTAAGCATCTATGTCTCTGGTTAGGTCCCTTTTTGCATTTCTAATTTTATTTGTTTAGCTTTGTTTTTCTTGTCAGATTTCTTAAACTATGTCATTTTTTCTTTTTTTTAAGAGAACCAGTTCTTGTATTACTGATCAGTTCCATTTATTTGGTACTCTAATTCAATTTCTGTCTTACTGTCTTTTTTCTTCTTTCACAACTTATTTATTGGCTTAGTCTTATTTTCATATATATAATTATATATATAATGAAAACAATGAGGAACTCTGAATTTAATTCTGAGTGCCTTTCTGTACACATGCCAAAAGTTGTTTTTCCTCCCAGTAGAAAAATGTTATAAACACAGGTTACTTTTTGATCATTCATTATTGAAGAAAAATTTTAAGTGTATAGATATAAACAGGAAATTTAAAACCATTCATATCCCTATTATCCAAATATACCTAGTAATATATTTTGGTTTATGTAATTTCTACCAAATACATTTTATAAAATGTAGTTTTTAACCTTTCTTCACTTAACAGTGACCTTTTTCTCTTTTAATATTCTTCAAAATCTTGTTTATTAATATTGCATAGTATTTTATCATATAAATGTATGTTTATTTATTCAGCCCCTAAATTAAACATTACATTTTTCCCATAATATTGTGTTGTACATTTGTACACAGATCCTTTTATGCATTTCTGATTATTTTCCTAGTATAAATTCTTAGAAATGGAGTTTCATTTGATATAAAAAATAATCAACTTTTAAAAAGCTTTTGAAAAATAAATGAAGGGGGGAAGCTGGGATGGCTCAGCAGGTGAAGTGCTCTCTTTGAAGCCCTGAGGACCGAGGATCGAATCCCGCCCCGGCTCATGTGGACCCATATGCTGAACTGAGGTGTGCTTCCCATGGGGGAGGCCCCGGCGCAGTTTCTACTGTGCACGGCCCCCTCCCACCTGTGTGAAACAAAAGCATGTCGAAGACTGATGATGTACAACTGTGGAGATTGCTCTGGGCCCTCTCCCTTCTCTCTGTCTCTCTTTCTGACTATGTCAAAAAATAAAATAAATCTTTAAAAAAAAGAAAAATAAATGAAGTACTGATCCATGTTATAGTATGGATGAGCCTTGAAAATATTAATTAAAGATGACAGAAACAAAAGCCTCATATTTTATGATTTTATTTATATGAAACACCACAATAGGCAAATCTGTAGAGACAGAGAGTAGATTAGTGGTCGTGAGGGGCCTGCTAAAGAGTACAGATTTTTTCAGGGGTTTGACAGAATGTGCTAAAATTAGATACCAGTGATGGTTACACAACTTTGTGATTAAGCTAACAATCACTTTGAATTGTATACTTTAAAAGGGCGAATTGTATAGGAATTGTATCTCAATAAAAATATGGGAAAATGGTATGGCCCTATGCTTTTGGTTCTATGCAAGTTACTATGGAGCGTTTGTCAGCCTGATCTGAAACTGAGCCCTGATTTATATATTGCTCTATGGACAAATGTGTTCAGAGTGCCAGATTCTTGACATCTAGATGTGGAGTCTGCTCTGTGTTGGAGAGGCCTCTGGAACTCCATTTCTGTTGGGTAGTCATAGATGCTTCCCAGCCCTCAGGGCAGAGGCACTGATTCTTACACATTTATTTTCTATTTTGTTAATGTTTGAAAACTGCCTTTTCATCTGAGGGATGTGCTGAAAGGGCAAGAGAAAGATTAATATTGAGGTTCCCCAGAAATACTTGCAGCTAAGGAAATTCGTCCCCTGAGTAATCTGTGATGACGTATGGAATGTGCAGAGTTGCCCCAGTGATGCTTCCTTAGAGAGTAAGTTTCTGGGCACTGGAGCTGAAAGTGGTATTATTTTCTTAGCTTAAAAGTCACACTTAATGATCTGTCCCATTTCTAACCCCCAGCGGTATTTACTGTCTGAACTCTGAACCTGCCATTCCCAGGGCAGTGAACTGCAGGAATGAGCTGCAGGAATCCTGGGGTGCCCCTCCTGGAGGGCAGCCCACATGCTCAGTGAGTGAGTGTAGTGAGTGAATGAATTTGCCCAGAAGCTCCTCCACCTCCTGGAATATCTCATTTGGTTTTCCAGCTATTCCAGTAGTGATTTCCAAACTCCACAGCTTCTACTAAATTTGCGTGCCTGAGAAAAACAACCAGTCAGTGAAAGTTGCTAACATGAATCAGCCAACAGATGGGACCATCATAGCTGGACAAACGAATAAATTCGCTTCACATTAGGAAAGACTCCAGTTTTATTCCTCCCCCAAATGGCCAGAGAACTGTACCGTAAAGAAGTGAGGATCAGAAGGACAAGAAACTCCCAGGGGAGAGGGGTAGAGGTATGTGGAGGAGAGGATTTTTAGACAGGCTTGATGGAAGAAACGGAACAAATAAGACTATGCAGCTGGAGAACAGTCTGCTTGTCTTCCTGTTCTTTAAGAACAGAATGAAGCTAGGCTGAAGCTGTGGACTCTAGAGAGACTGCCTCTAGATTCCTGACATGTGGAGCCATGGCAGTGGGCGGGTTCAGGTGAGCGGTTCTCACCTTCCAGTGGGGACACTCCTTACAAGACCAAAATCACAGCAGCATGAATAAAAATGGGACTTGGCCATCTTCATGCCCCGCCTTTGCAGTTATGTGAAATTGTATGTTTTTGATGATTAAACATGTTTTTTTTTTAAGATTTATTTATTGTTTTTGACAGAGAGAGAGACACACAGTCAGAGACAGAGAGAAGAGGGAGGGCCCAGAACAATCTCCATAGTTGCATATCATTGGTTTTTCCACATAGTTTCATTCCACAGGTGGGCAGGGCTGTACAGGGCAGGAACTGGGCTGGGGTCTCGCCTCGCTGAGAACTAAACTGGGGGCATTCCCCAGTTCAGCATATGGGTTCCCACAGGCCGGGGCCGGGATTTGATCCTCGGTCCCCGGGGCTTCAAAGTGAGCTCCTAACCCATGGAGCCATCCCGGCTTCCCAATTAAACATGTTAATACTAATGTATGAAAACGAAAAATTTTTTGCCAAATTGCCCTTAGAACTTGTATCAGTAAGACTTCATGAAAGTACTTTTTTTTCTATCCTTTTATAAAGACCGTGTGTTAACATTTTAGAATATCTTTGCCACTTTGATAGTTTAAAAATAGTAATTTGTTTTAATTTGTTTCTTCAGTTATCAAAGTGAGGCTAACAGTTCTCATAGTCCATTGGCCATTTGTATTTCTCGCTCTATGAATTGATTTTTTTTCATGTGCTTTCAGATAGCACTGTATTTTAGGGTTCAAAATTATCCCTTTTTCCCACCTCTCATTCTTTCTTTGCCCTCATAACTGTAATAGTTTTAATGCTTTGTCTCTTTTCTTTTTTTTAATTGGATTTTATACATTTACAGTGGGCTGAAGTTACCAGGTAAAAATGTTCCTCCTTTTTCTTTTATTTATATTTCTTTTCTTCTCATTATCTAATGTGTTTTAAAATTATTTTCTGCTTTATGATCACAACATTTATAGATTTGTGAGATGTATTGTTACTGCCTTAACTTTTCAAAGGAGTTTGTTAAAGCAGCATTTCTGTTTCACTGAAACTATACATATTTTGAATAAATTTTTAAATTGAAATATGACTTCCATACCCCAGAATGCATAAATGTAAGTACAAATCTTGAGGTGTAACCACACCCAGGTCCTGAGAAGCTCTCCTCAAATGTAACCACAGCCTTGATTCTAATACTGTAGATGAGTTTTGACTGTTGTAGGTATTTGATGTAAATGGGCTCATGATGTATATTCTTTTGTCTTTGTATTTTCTAATTACCAGGCACTTGGGGGATTTTTCTAGTTGTATTGTTACTGATTTCTAGCTTAGTTCTATTCTGTGACAGAGGACATACTTTGTGTGCTTTCAGCCCTTTGGAACTGTGGAGACTTTATGACCCATTGGTTTTTATAAATGTTCCCTGTGCATTTGAGCAGAACTTGGATTAGGTAGTTCTTATATGCATTTGATTAGGACAAAAGTTTAGCCTTTATTTCTAAATCTTTTATAATCCTCTGATTTTGTTTTTCTGCTTGTCCTATTAGTTATTGAGTAAAATTTATTAAAATCTCCTATTATGATTATTGGGGATGCTGGAAGCTCAGCAGGTTGAGTGCTTGCTTTGTAACTGCGAGGTCTGGAGATCGAATACTGGCTCTAGCCTGTGCAAATCCACGTGCAGAACTGTGGTGAAAGAGCCTTCCATGTGGGAGCCCCCCAGTCGGTTCTTGCCCCACATGGCCCCACATCCATCTGTGAGGAATGAAACTATGTCACAACTAATGATGTGCAGCTATGGAGAATGCTCTGGACCCTCCCTCCTTCTCTCTCTCTCACATCTTCTCTCAAACAATAAAACAAATCTTAAAAAAAATGATTGTTGGACTTGTTTTTTGTTTTCATTCTGTTAAATTTTGCTTTATATATTTGGAGAGTTATTAAATCCATATAGATTTAGAATTCTTTATTGACTCATGAAATAACCTTCAATATCTCATAATGTTTTTTTGCCTTAAAGTTTACTTTGATGTTACTATAGTTACAGTAGCTTTATTTTGGCTAGTCATTATATTGTAAGACATAATTTCCATCTTTTTATTAATACTTTCAACCTTTTTGTTTATATTTAAAGTGTGACTCTTGTAAGCAGCATATGGTTGTGTGTGGTTTTAAAACTGTCTTGTTTAATTGGATTATGTCTTCGACTGGATTATGTGTAATACTAATACTAAGTTTAGATAAATCATACTGTACTTGGATATAAATTTAACATATTGTTATTTGTTTATTCTTTGTCTCACATATTATAGTTTTCACACCTTTATTCTTAAATGGATTATAATTATTTCATTTTCTCTTCTCTTTTAGCTTGTTTCATATAAATTATTTTAGTGCCTACTTTACAGATTACAAAATACATCCTTAACTTAAATTCTAATACAGATTGGTACTTTTAGTGCTTCTCAGACAATGCAAGGATCTTAGAGTATTTTAACTCTCTGTACTCTTTGCTATTGAAATTATAATTGAAGTTACAATTAACATGTGAAGCGCCCAGGCTATTTTGTCTTGCTTACCGCTTGGCCCGTTATATCAGATTTCACCGAAATGCTGGCGACTGGAGATCTGTTTAGGTTGCGATAAGGCTGACTGTTTATATATAGAATATATTTACTGTGTGAATATTTATTATTTACCACAATTTGTACAGTGTATTATTTTAGAAATGCTTTATATTCAGTCAGTTGTCTGCGAGTCTTGTTCCAGTGCAGAAAAAGATTTTTCTTTACCCGTGAACGTGAAAATGTCCCCTAAGCAGGGAGAAATTATAGCAAAGGAAAACAAAAAAGGAATAACCATTTTAAAATGGAAAGACAAGCAGGACATCTTACTTATTTAAAATTTATTAATAGAATATAATTTTTAAAACTTTATATTGTCAGTTAACGTACAATACCGCGGCCCGCACGAAAAGTATACTGTCGGTCACCGGTGACTGACACGGTCTGAACGGAAAGTTCAGTGTCAGTCACCGGTGACTGACATGGCGCTTAACATGTTAATTTGTGTGACTTAAAAAACAACCCTCTGTACTCGCTTCTTGCCTTTCTGCTGGTTTGTTGTTGTTGTTTAAAGATTTATTTTATTGTTTCAGAGAAGGTGAGAGAGAGAGAGAGAGAAGTGGGGAGGGCTCAGAGCAGTCTCCATAGTTGTACAACATTAACTGTGACATAGTTTCACTCCACACAGGTGGGTGTGGGGCTATACGGGGCAGGAACCGAACTGGGGGCCTCCCGCGTGGGAGGTGAGAACCTTCACTGCTATCCCAGCAGTTATCAGTTGCACCACAACTCAGCATATGGGTTTGCATGGGCCAGGGCTGAGACTTGATCACCAGAACCTGTGGTTGCAAAGCAAGTACCCATTCCAGCAGTTTTCGTGTTCTTTTTACCTTTTTCTTTTTTCCTTATCCTGGCTTATTCTCATATGGTGGAGAAAATGTTTTGAGAAAATGTTTTCTTTGTAATGTCACTTTTTTGCCTCAGGGAAGGATTTTTCTTTGGACATCTCCATTTCTCTTGGGTTTCTGAATGTTTTTTTATTGACTTTGGATATCTTCCCCCACCCCCAATCTATTCATCTCTGAGCTTTCTTAGTGATTTTAATTGTCTTCAAGGCCCATGCCTGCTTTTTTATAACCTTCCTGTAGAAGCCTACACAGGGATAGAGCAAGCCAGAAGTGGTAGGGCTGTTAGAGTTCAGTGCTTTTAATTATTTATTCCTCCAGGTCAGTGTTTTCATCATTTTTAAATTATGTGCTATTTTAGTAAAGACTTGATGAAATGTTGTTATATTAAGTTTCACAGCACAGCAAAATATAAACAGTGGGACACAGCACAGCTGTGTTCTCACGTTGCCCCCCACCTGCCATCCCCTGACAGTTATCCTCTGAATCCCTTTAGTCTCCTTTGTTTTGTTATAGTGCTGTAATACACGCTGCATGAGAGCAAGGATTTTTGTTTGTTTTGTTCACTGCTTTCCCCAAGTGTCAGCACCCAGTAGGTGCTCATAACTATTTGTTGAAGAGTGACTTGGCCACTACTAGTTCCAGGATGATTCGGGCCTCTTCCTGTCTTGAGTGCACTCAGCAGCCGGCTTTCCTTTGCTGCATACAGTGCCACGGGGGTGGGAGGGACCACAGGTTATGGAGGAAGCAGCTCTGGTCTGTATCAGTAGGTGGGGCTCAGGGAGGGCCTTCCCACTGCTGAAAAGGAGGCAGGCCAGCAATGCCAAGCATGGGGGTGGGGGTGTGAGCAGTTCCTGTCAGGAGAGAGTATGTGAGGGTGGTAGGATGGGCAGAGGTTGGAAAAGCAGTACTTTCTAGGCCATGGGGATTTTGGACTTTTTTGCCAGATGTATCAGGGAGGCCATTAAGATTTTTAACCCATTTTGAAAACAAAGGTGCAGCTTGTTGCCACTTTGATTTAACTTTACATAAACACAGGTTTCAATGTGAAAATGCAATATAAAAACTGTTCTTGGAGTTATTTTTAAACAGAACTTGTCTTTAATCCTAATGTAACACATGTATATGCTGATCAGTATTTTATAATATTTTTTCGTGTGGTAAATTTTAAAGCATGGAACTTTGGGGATAAGGTTAGGACTGTAATCCCCGAGCTATCCGAGTAAATGCTGCAGCTGCATGCACCGCAGGTTCTTATTGTCGGCCAGAGGGCGAAGGGTTAAAGCCGCGGGTAGTAACAGTGGGTGTTTGAGTCTAGCTGTTGCTGGAGACTAGACCTGCAGGGAAGAGGTGGCTAGACTGCATGTGAGGAGGAGGCCTGTGCTGTGGCCAGGTGAGAGATGTGGAAGCTCAACAGGGCTGATGCCCACAGGACGTTCTAGGCAGTTACTTAAACCCTATTCGCCTTGGTACCAGTGCCGTTCTTTGTTTTTGCCTGAGTTGGGAATTCACTAGTGAAGAAAACTGGGGCATTGAGCAATCAGTGATAGATGCTTCCTAGAAAGCAGCTCTGCTCCAGGCATCCTAGTCACGGCACACAGGGTGAGACGCAGGCGGCTCCGTGCTCTCCCGTTACCAGGAGCCTATGGCTGGCGCCTTCCAGTTTTGGACACTTCATCTCAGAGACTGGCCTCATGGTGGCCGGTGTAAGAGGCTCTGTCCCTTATGAGGGAGGCAGAATCAGCCAAATTCAGTGTAGTGAAGAGGAGGGGGACACAGGTGCCCCTGATGGACAGTAGGAAGCTGGTTGAGGGCCAACACCAGGCAGGTGCAGGCTGTGCCCTTGCCCGTGTCCCTTGGAGGGCAAGGAGCCCAGAGCACATGAGGATTTCGACACATTTATACCCACGTTGAGTGGCGGAGCACGGTGGCTCTTGGTGGAAGTTTCACTCCCTGGATCCCTGGAGTCAGAGATGATCCTGGGCACCTGCTGCCGCATCGTCGCCCTTTCATGACTTTCTAACCCCATGGCCTTCCTTGCCTGAGCCCTCGCCTCGGACTCCTCGGCTTGTGGTGCTGGTGATGGGTGGCGTGCTGGCCCTGGGATGAGCAGTAGCTGTGATTTGGTCGAGGCACACACCCAGTTCCCCAGGCTGGGGGTTGGACAACCTCCCTGGGTGAGGCTCAGGGGCCTCCATGCTGTCAGAGATGGCTGAGAGCCGGAAGGCAGAGAGCCAGAAAGCCAGCTCTGTGGGGAAGAATCACCGAGGAGAGGATTGTGTTTATGGAGCCCTGCTGTGACATGTTCAGTTGCCTTTTACTTCATCGTTGGGGAAAGTCCGTACTATGTGGCATTTCTAAATTTTGGGTTTCCCAGAGGAACCGGGCTGGCTCTGCCTCTGAATGTCCAGGTTCTATATTTCCTCAGTCAGGTGTCAGAGCCTAGACAACTAGCCTAGGTCGTAGTCCTATTTATCTCTGCAAGGACCCACCAAAGACCTTGCCCAGCAGCAGTGCCAAAGGCACAGACCGTGAAGCCAAGGTGTGCAGCACAGCTCAGCCTGTCACTAGCTGAGTGACCTTGGATAAGGCATTTAACAACTCTGAGCCACAGTTTTCTCATCTGAGAGATGGGGATAATAAATTACCTACTTGAGGGACTATTGTGAGGACTCAGTGGGTAAATATAATGTATACATAATAACATGATTTTAGACACTAGTTATTTTGAGTCCACTGAAAGCAATGAACCAAATTAATTTATTGTGTCATTGGGTACTTTGAACTTTTCTTTTAGTTTGGTTTACTTATATTTCTTACATGTTGTATGCATTTTCTGTTTGCTGAATAACAACTTCTAATTAAACAAAATCACTATGATTACTCCAGGTATTATCAGACCTTACACAGTCTGCCTGTTTCACTCTTACCCCCTTGGGTCATGGCAGGAACTGCAAGATGATTTGGACCTTGAAGAGGAAAGACAAGTTTTACTGGAATATACCTGAAATATAAAACCATTAAAAAGAGTCATATTCTGCCCATTTTTAAAAGCATTGTGAATCACTGAGTGCCTCTTCATTGGTTACCCTGTACCCTCCTGGGCTTTGGGGTTGTGGGGCTCCCAGGCCCTTCCTCCCGCCCAACACGGTCCCGCTCTTGTAGGGAGTGAAGGCCCCGTGCACAGGCCACTGATCTTTGTGGGCCCCTCAATCTGGAGCCCTCTCCTCAAGTTCTCTCTGTAACCTGTTTATTCAGCAAAGGTAGGGCAAATACGATCTCTTGTGTAAGAGCATGCTGTTCACACTGTGGCCTTCTGCTTCAGAAAAGTGAATTGGCCTAATAATGGGGATTGAAAATAAAGAGTGTTTTCAGTATATCAGAATGAGAACTTAGTTTAGGACATGCATATTTAGAGGGTTGCTTCAATACTACATACACAAAAGGGAGTTTACATTTAATTCTTAGTATTTAATGTTTAGAAAATCTCAAGGATGTGTTTATTAGAAATAGGTGACTGCCCTGTTGGTTTCCTGGGGCCACTGTGACAAATTATTGCATGGCTTAGAACAGCAGGATTGTATTCTCTCTCACTTCTGGAGTCAGAAATCTGAAATGAAGGTGTTGGCAGGGCTGCGTTCTTCCCGAGGCCCTAGGAGAGAATTTGCTGTTTGCCTTTCCTGTCTGGTGGTTCCAGTCTGCCTCGAATCTTTACACGGCCTCTCTTCTTTGTTTTGTCAGTGACACTTATTGATTTAGGGCCCACCCAGATAATCCAGATGATTTAATCTCAGAATTGTTGATCATGTTTGCAAAGACCTTTTCCCCAAATAAGCTCATATGCACAGTTTCTGGGGATTAGAAAGGATATAATTTTTTGGAGGCCATCATTCAACCTACTACATGTGCTCATTACAGGAAAAAGTGCCAAAATAAGAATGATGTGCACACGTAAAGTTTATTCTTTCACACAAAATATGATAGTCCTTGGTCAGTATGGCATTTCCATAGGGTCATCTGGAAATCACAGATTGATTTTCTTGGTCTAAGATGGCAGCCAGAGTGCCTGTCACCCCCCTATCTCCTTTTGGGAGATGGCAGAGAGAAGAAAGCATGTTGCTTGGCAGGGGTCGTACCCCGCACTCTCCTAAGGGTCTGTGGATATGACTGTATTTTATTAAAATTGGTTTCTATTGCAATCCTGAGTGTCATTTATTTGCTTTTGGCAATATTCTGAGAAGGTGTATAGGCTTTACCAGACTGCCAAAAAACATCCCTGGCACAAAAAAGATGTTTTGTGTATATACGTATGTGTGTGTATGCATATGCATGCACACACATTTCATTGTAAATTGAATGAGTTACATTTTCTTGCAAGATATACAAGGTCTGAGAATTAAGTTTGCAAACTTGCTACTGTGCACTTACGTTGGAAGCACTGAACAAACAACTCAGTAAGGCTTCATACCCTTGGTATATGAATGTCTCACAGCTGTGTTCGTGTCAGTGTGTGGTGGTGTCTTGCTGAGTGGCTTTCATTATTGTTGCCGCATGGTTTTGTGTGCCGTCACAAGAATGTTGGACCTTGAATTAGAGCAACAAACAAACATTACATTTCTTGTTCAACTTGGCTAGAGTGGAATTGAAATCAGGGATGTGTTAGTTCAAGTTTACAGGGATAATTCCATGAAGAAAATGGCAGTGTACAAATGGATTAAATATTTTTCAGGCAGGAAGACGGGGGGTGGAGGGGCAGGGGACAAAAAAACAACAGATGTTTTTCTGAGGGGAGAGACAGCATCACTGGAGAGGTCAGGGCGGCCAATAACAAGCAGAACTGGTGAAAACATTGCAAAAATTCATTGAAGTGTGCGTCAAAATCATCAGCTGTGAGAAGCTAGCAAACTAAACATTGATAAGAGAAACAGGAAAATCTTCATTGAAAATCTTGGCATGAGAAAGGTGTGTGCAAAAATGGTCCCAAAGGAGCTCACCAATGAACAAAAGAAAGGAGAATTGAAGTTTGTCAAGACCTTTTGGAGAGGCAGGACGAAGTTTTGGGCCATGTTATCAGTGGTGATGAAACATGGGTGTACCAGTACAACCCTGAAACAAATCACCAAAGGGCACAATAGAAGTCAGCCAAATTCTCCATGACCAAAACAGTTCTGTCAGTCCAAATGAAGACTTAAAACAATGTTGCTAACCTTTTTTGATACCAGAGGGATTGTTCATTATGAATTTGTACCAATTGGACAGTCAACCAAATTGACTAGAAGTGCTGAAAAGGCTGCGTGAAAAAGTTAAGACTTAAATGACCTGAACTTTTTCTAACAAACAACTCATTGGCTCTTGCATCACAACAATGCACCAGCTCACACGGCACTGTCTGTGAGGGAATTTTTAGCCAGTAAACAAAGAACTGTATTGGAACACCCTCCCTACTCACCTGATCTGGCCCCCTATGACTTTTCTCTTTACCCAAGGATAAAGGAAATATTGAAAGAAAGACATTTTGATGGCATTCAGGACATCAAGGGTAATATGACAATGGCTCTGATGGTTATTCCAGAAAAAGAGTTCCAAAATTGCTTTGAAGGGTGGGCTGGGCACTGGCGTTGGTGCACAGCATCCCAAGGGGTGTACTTCGAAGATAACTGTAGTGATATTCAGCAATGAGGTATGTAGCACTTTTTCTAGGATGATTTCGTGAACTTAATTGTCAGACCTCGTTACATGTTGAGAGATCTGCTTCTGCAAAATACCATATTGATATCTTGCATGAATCCCCAGAGTATGATGTGGCACTTCTGTGTAGTCATGGCTATTGGGATGAGGATCTAGTGGGCTTTGCTTCTAGCATCGTCTACTGATTGTCCTCGAATGTCCGTGTCAGAAGAACCATGCCATACAAGGAGAGCAGTGTTTTTTCATGTCTATATTTATAATTTTACTTTTTCCCAAGTAATATTGAAATACGTTATGATATCCAGAAGTTTCACAAGGTGTAATATATTACAAAGGTGACAGTCTTCTTAGTAGCTGTGTGACTTAGGGCAAGGTACTTCATCTTTCTAAGACTCAGTTGTGAAATGGGGATAATATTGAATCCATCTCATAAGTTACTAGATTGGCAAAAAGTATCCTCTAAAATGTTTCCTAGTTTTTATCTGTTCTGCCACTCATTACTACTAGTAGGAAAGGAATAGGGTTCAGCTTGCTAACACTTAGTAGTTATTCAGATTTATAGGGACTCCAAAGGATTCCAGATGAGGTCAGTTTTCTAGACAGTGTTAGAAAACAGCATTTGCAGAGTAGGTATCTGGAAAAATTTGTTATCTTTAAGAGTTATCAGGCAATAACTACTAACTATAGGAAAAATACAATGTAAAGAAAATCAAATGCTATTAAAAATATAAAGATACCTTTGTTTAATTTTTTTATTGTTTTGACAGAGATGGAGAGAGACAGAGACAGAGAGAGACAGAGAGAAGGGGGGGGGGCCCAGAGCAGTCTCCATATTTGTATGGCATCAGTTTTAGACATGGTTTCATTCCACATGGGTGGGGGGGCCGCATAGGGTGGAACTGGGCTGGGGGCCTTCCGAATGAGAGGCACACCCTCTCAAGCCAAGGGCCGAACGAGGGTGTGGGATGGAGGGCAAGAACAAAACTGGGGGCCTCCCTCATGGGAGGTGAGAACCTTCGCCGCTATCCTGGTGTGGTTACCAGTTGTGCTTCAGTTTAGCATATGTGGGCTTGTGTGGGCTGGGGCCGGGATTTGATTCTGGACTTTGCAGTCGCAAGACAAGTGCTCAACCTGTTGAGCTATCCCAGCATCCCTGTTTAATTTTCTTATATTTTAAATTACATTTTATTTTCCTATTTTTATTAGTTATAGCCTGACAACTCTAAGAAGGAAGCTATGTAATGGTTTAAGTAATACGTCTAGTTGCTTGGAATCTTGTCTGCTTGGCACTTGTGTTTGTTGAATGAAAGTTCTTTAGTAGGCTCGTGTAGGGTGAGCTAGTGGACCTGAGTTTCTCAGCTGTTTCCAGCAAATGTCAACTGGGGTGGTCAGGGCTGTTCCTTTGGTGAGGAACCACGACCTTTATCCAGATTTCAACATCAGTCTTCCTTCTCAGCTTGTTTGGAGCACAGATATTTCCTGGGCAAAACCCTTACACTAGTCATTTTGGCTCAGAGAGAGGAAAAGCTATATATATAATTGGCAAATTTCCTTGCGTGGGAAAACTCTTCCCACTTTCTGTGATTGCCGGCCTGGATCTGGGGTGGGGAGAGTCACAGTCATGGGCTGGGCTGTCCTATAAGTCATCTCATGCTAGAGGCCCTGCCAGACAGGAAGCCCCACAT
This sequence comes from Craseonycteris thonglongyai, assembly GCA_004027555.1. NCBI lineage: Eukaryota > Metazoa > Chordata > Mammalia > Chiroptera > Craseonycteridae > Craseonycteris > Craseonycteris thonglongyai. Next base: position 21,926 of record PVKE010007322.1, on the reverse strand, counting down.
TAGGGCAGCAGGGCCTGCTGTCTGGGCTCCCTGCCATGAGTGAGCCCACCAGTTCCTTCTCACGTACAGGGCTGTAGGAGAGCCTGACCTCATGACCTGGTGATGCTGGCCATCAGCTGTGGGGCCTGTTCTTAACACCTGTGGCTTCTTCACCCTCTGATCGGCACAGGGTGGTGGGGCAAGCACTGGGCACATAGTAGATGTTCAGTGAATTAAATACTGTGGTTGTGAAAACATGCCGTGGGCAGTAGAGCAGGACTGGAAGGGCAGCTGCAGAAGGAAGTTCATCCAGTGAATTCTGTGCTTTATAATCCACTCCGTTTTCAGTTTCAGGAAAGCAGGAAGAAGCAGGCATTGAGCCAAGTTGGTGACTGTTTGCTAAGTGTGGGGTTTTGCTGAAGGCAGCACCTGCTTCTGTGGCATAGATGGTCCGAGAGCCAGGGACTCCACATGAGCACTTGGGACTTGGTTCTAGGCAGGCAGAGAGAGGACACTGTCTTCTGCTGGCAGTCCGGCTGGTGAGCGGTGGGACCGCTGTGGTGTCTGTTAAGTATAGGATTGGGGGTGGGAGAAGGCGCTGTTACTTGTCTGTGCTGTTGTGCTGTTATTGAGTGGGGAAATTTGTGCAACCTAAGACATTTTCATGATACTATGGGGGGGGGCGGTATGTGTGTGTGTATGTGTGTATATATGTATGTTAATCGTTAATACTTCCAGTTGTCTTTATTTACAAATGACAGAGGAAACGAAAAACCAAAAAATGGACAGTTGAGACTGTAGTTTGACTCATGTTTTGTAAAGTAGAGATCTTGAGAAAAGTAACAGTGGTGAAGGTGCATGGATTTGATTGAATTTTGTCTTTGGGTGTCTAGGAAGTGAGTAATTTGAGTTGTTCTTTACCCAGTATTCTTTGGCAAATCCTGTCCACTGATTTTTTTCCTTTAAAGTTAGGAAAATGGTATCATTCTGTCCCAGAATGATCTGGCATTTCAGAGTGTGTAAGTGGTAGGATTTTTTAAATTTTATTTCCTTGAAACACTTGTTATCAAAATAAGGTAATTCCCTGCTCTGTGGTAGGGAGGCTGTGCTGTTTATTGACTCAGTAATCCCTCCCCCACCACAGCTGAAGCACCTGGTTTGAAATGTAAACTCAAAAATGAAACATGTGATCTCCCCTCCTCCCAGCCTTTTTCCCTTTTTTTTTTTTTCCAGATGGGGGAGGACTGTAGGAGCTGTTGTACCAGTTCTGTACAAGATGTTCAGTTAAAACCTCAAGACCTCAGCCCAGTGTAAAGGTGCTCAGACACGGCTAGAGCACCCACTACGTAGAGTGTCTCCCTGGCCACTCCTGGGCTCACCTCCTTCCCTGCTGGAGCATGTGTTAGAGAAACTGGTCACTGTCAGGGTGCCATCTTTCCTTCAGCCTTCATTGGTTGCAAGAGTCTAAAGAGGGTGGGTCACAGTAATTAGACATTTGGAAAATATTGGGGGTGGTCCCCACCCCATCCGTGGAAGGGCCAAACGGATACTAAACTTGAGGCAGGAGCCTTGGCATCATCTGTCCTGGCCCTGGCACTGAAAGCCCGGACCACTTCCTTATTTAGGAAACAGGGACCAGGCATAGCTGATCCTTGAGGCTGTGGCCAGCTCTGGCTCTCTATCTTCTGCGGAATGAGCTTTATGGTTTGCTTTACGTAAGAATTATCTGATTGTACCAAGGAATAGGTTGGGTATTTGTTCTTCGAAAAGCCATGGTGCTGGTTTGTCCAGGACACTGCCAGTTCATACACCCTGCTGTAGACGGCTTAACACCCACTTTGGCTGGCAGAAGTTGCCTGGCTTGGATGATAAAGTATGTGGTCACTCTAGGCATTCAGAGAAAGGTTCACCCTGTCCTTTAAAGAATATTCCAGTGCACTAAGATATGTTAACATTAAAAGTATTTTTGTAACTTAGTTGAGGCATAATTGCTGTACCATTTAAAGTGTACAGCTTGTGAGTGTGCACACACTCCCCATTGGGACTGTCACTGCAATCAGGTTAACAAGCATTTCCATTCCCCTGAAACTCCATGCGATCTGTCCTCTCTCTATACCCCTCCCAGGCAAACATGGATCCATTTTCTGTCCTTGTAGATTAGTTTGCAGTTTTTAGAACTCTATGTAAATTGAATAATGGTAGTATGTCCTTTTTTTTTTTTTTAATGTCTTTTTTGGCTCGGCATAATGATTTTGAAATTTTCCATGTGAAGTATATCAATAATATGTTCCTTTTCCACAATTTGGTGATACACTTACCTGTTGGTGCGCTTTTGTTCTGTTTCCAGTTTTGAACTATTTCAAATAGAGCTGCCATGGATATTCAGATGTCAGTTTTTGTGTGCAGAATGTTATCCTTTCTCTGGGGTAATTGCCCAGTAGCAGAATCGCTGGGTCATCATAGGTAACTGTATATGTTTAACTTCTGAACAAACTGCTCAGCTGATTTTCCAAACAGCTTATAACTTTGCATTCCCACCAGCAGTGTGTGAGTTCTAGTTGCTCCATATTCTCACCAGTACTTGCTGTGGTCAGTTTTTTATTTTATGTCTTAAGATATATGTAGTGAGCATCTCGTTGTGATTTTAATTTCTATTTCCTTGATGACAAATGATGTTAGCATCTTTGTGTGTGTTATTGGCATTTGTTTGTCTTCTTTTGTGATATATATGGTAAAATCATTTGTCCATTTTTCTATTGAATTGTTTTATTATTGAGTTGGAAGAGTTCTTTACATATCCTGGATATAAGTCCTTTGTGTGATATGTATGTTGTGAATGTTTTCCTCTATCTGTGGCTTGCCTATTTATTTATTTATTTATTTAGGCATCTTTAGAAAACAGGGTCTTTCTGTTTTGCATAATTGAATTTACCATTTTTTTTTCTTTATGGTTCATGCTTCTTATATTCTATCCCAGAAATCTTTTTCTACCTCAGCTGCTTCTAGAAGTTTTGTGGTTTTTGGTTTTACAGTTAGGATTATGATTGATGTACAGTTAACTTTTGTGTGTGATTGTAAGAGTTAATACTCATCCCCCCCACCCCCTCCATGGATGTTCAGTTTTTCTAGTACGTAACCTTTGATGAAGAGACTTTCCTTTTCCCATTGAATTACCTCAACACCTTTGTCACAAGTCAGTTGGCCATGTATTTCCAGACTTTCCCTTATAGGTCTACCCTTACCCTAGTACCACACTTTCTTGATTACTCTAACTTTACAGTGAGTGTTGAAATCAGACAGGGCAAGTCCTGTAAACTTTGTTCTTTCTTACACTTGCTTTGATTATTTTAGGTCCTTGGCATTTTCATGTGAATTTTAAAGTTAACTTGTTAATTTCTACCAAAAAGGCCTCCTGGAATCTTGATTGACATTGCATTAAATCTGTGAATCAGTTAGCACAGAACTGATATCTTACAACATTTAATTTTCCCATGAACATGATACATCTCAGTATTTATTTAGCTCTTTAAAAATTTCTCTTAGCAAGTTTTGTAGTATTCAGTGTTGTTGGATTCATTCCTATGTAGTTTTTCTTTTTCTATTAAATGAAATCTAAAAAGTCATTTGCCAGATGTTTACTGCAAACAGACAAGAATATGATGAATTTTGTGAACTTAGAAAGTAACTTATTAGTTCTAGTAGTAGTTTTGTCGATTCCCCAGAAAATTCTATATGAAATTACAGCATCTGTAAGTAGGGACAGCCTTATTTCTTTTTGACCCAGATGTTTGACATCTTTTTCTTGCCTCATTGCAAAAGGTAGGACTTCCAGTACAGTGTTGAATAGAAATAGTAAAAGCAGTAATCCCTTCATTTCTTACAAGGAAACAATCCAACTTTTTAATGCAGCTTTTTGTAGGTACTCTTTTATCAGTTTGAGTGTTTTCTTTACTTTTTTATTTTATTTTTTATAAAGATTTATTTTATTGATTTTTGACAGAGAGAAACAGAGACAGAGAGAGACAGAGAGAAGAGGGAGGGCCCAGAGTAGTCTCCATAGTTGACATTAGTTTTCCATATACCGGTAGTTTCACTCCACTGGCGGGCACAGGGCTGCACAGGGCAGGAACCGGGCCGGGAGCCTCCCGCATAGACCCTGGCAAGAACTGGACTGGGAGCATGCCCCAGTTCAGCATATGGGTCCACATGGGCCGAGGCCAGGATTTGATCCTCGGTCCACGGGGCTTCAAAGTGAGTACTTAACCCGCTGAGCCATCCCAGCTTTCCCTTTATTTTTTTTTCTTAAGATTTATTTTATTGTTCAAGAGAAGGTGTGTGTGAGAGAGGAGGGGCCCAGAGCAGTCTCCATAGTTGTACAATTCAGGGGTCTCCAAAATTTTCAGCCCGCGGGCCACATTAACTATCAAACAGCAGTTTGGGGCCGACTATACACTCGAGGTCCAAATAAAAAAGAATGGAAACATAGATGTTGTTTTTAATTATTTATTTAATATTATTTTATTCAGATAAAAAGGTCTCCACGGACCAGGGATCGAATCCTGGCCCCGGCCCGTGCGGACCCATATGCTGAACTGGGAGCTCCCCCACTTCAGTTCTCTCTCTGTCTCTGTATCTCTCTCTCTCTCTCTCTCTCTCTGTCAAAAATAAAAATAAATAAATAAAAATATATTTAAAAAAAAAAAAAAGGTCTCCACGGGCCGGATGAGAGGGAGACCCCCCTGTTGTACATCATTAGGTGTGACCTGGTTCCATTTTACACAGGTGGATGCGTGACTGCGTGGGTCTGAACTGAACTGGGGGCCTCCTGCCTGGGAGGCCATCACCTTTGCTGACAAGGCATCCCAGTGGTTACCAGCTGCCCTGCAGCTCAGCTCATGGGTCTGCACGGGCCGGGACTGGGAATTGAACCCCAGACCTCATGATAGTGAGACAAGCGCTCAACTGCTAAGCTGTCCCGCCTCCCTGTCAATCTGAGTGTTTTCTTGGTTGCTAAGAATTTTTATTATGAATGTGTGTTGAATTTTTTTTTTAAAGATTTATTTTTATTGGTTTTTGACAGACAGAGAGACAGATAGAGAGAGACAGAGAGAAGGGGGAGGGCCCAGAGCAGTCTCCATAGTTGATAGCATTAGTTTTCCATATAGTTTCACTCCACAGGTGGGCGCGGGGCTGCACAGGGCAGGAACTGGGCCGGGGGCTCCCACATAGACCTCGGCAAGGACTGAACTGGGGGAACACCCCAGTTCAGCATATGGGTTCACACGGGCCGGAGCCGGGATTCTATCCCTGGTCTCCGGGGCTGCAAAGCAAGTGCTTAACCCGCTGAGCCATCCCAGCTTCCCCATGTGTGTTGAATTTTGTCAAATACTTTTTTGCATATATTGAAGTGATGATACAGGTTTTCTCTTTTATTTTGTTAAATAGATAAATAAATTGGTTGATTTTTAAATATTAAACCAACCTGGCATTTCTGAGACAAGCCCTATTTCCTCATGATATATTATCATTTTACTTATTATTAGATTCAGTTTGATGTTAATTATTTTTGCATCTATATACATGAAAGATAGTGATCTTTAATTTTCTGTCTTCCCTTTTGTCTTTACCAGGCTTTGGTACTTAGGCTAAACTGCCTTCACAAGACATAAACTAGCTTCATAAAATAAGAAGGGTCATTGTTCTCCCCTCTGTTTTCTGATGAAGTTTGGTGTTTTGTTTTTTTTAAATTTTTTGCTAGAATTTACCAGTGAAACTGTCTTTGTATGGAGTTTTTTGGGTGGAATGTTTTTTTTGTAATATCTTTGAAAGTTTTGGATAGTGAATGAAAAATTTTAATGGATATAGGCTCTTCAGAGTTTTTATTTCTTATGTCTGCATAGATGTTTTACACACCAATTTCTGTTTGTTGGAGGGAGAGGTGTCAATTTCATAAGAGGAGGGACATTCTGAACTTGCTGACTCTCCCTGTGCCTGGCACAGTAGGCATTCTGTAAATATTGGTCAGGTTCGTTGGTTTGTTGTTGCTCTGTCTATCCCCTGGCATCTCTGGGGAGCTTTTCTGTCTCCTTCATCTACATGCCATGACAAAGGGAAGTGGCTCCTAAGTGAGGCAGCTGGCCCCGGCCGACCCACATGCCATTGCTCTCACTGTGGCTGTTAAGTATCTGGTGATTTGTTCACAACCCTGGTGGACAGACACACTGAGTCAGGGCTTGCCAAGGAAAAATTATATTTACAACCTTTTTCTGTTTTGGTTTCTTAAAATGTTAAATCCTGTGGTTGGAATGACTTTTTTTGATTTTTGAAATATGCTTGAAATACCAGAGGGATACCGGAAGCTTAGTCAGAGGAAAGGGATAAACTAAAGCTTAGAAGAAGGGGGCTTATATTTGAGAAAGGTTATCCTGAAGGGTGGTGACCTTAAGTGTGACCTACCTGCCTGACTGGGAATGTGCTCAGAGAAATCCCCTTACCCGGATCACTTACAAGTTTAAGTGACAGCCCTGATTGAGCACATTAATCACTTGGGGAGTTAGAGCACAGGCTGATTGGGACTGGTTGTCTCTGAGCAGACGTGGACACTGTGGCTGTGTCCTTCGTTCATTGGGGGTCTAGTGCCTACTCCCCTGGTGCACCTTAGGGGCTGGGTCTTTGTGCACCTATAACAGCTGCAGAGGTTGGGGGTGGGAGCTGGGGGCTGAGATTTGAAGGACACGACATCCCATGCTAATTAGAGGGTGGTGTGCACATGCCAGGACTCACGGCTCCTCTGAAGTGTGTGCACGTCAGGTGGGCACTTCATCCCTCAGGGAGGGAGCTCCACAGGCCACTGTGTGCCCATCTGTCTTCTGGCCCTGGCCCTGCCTCCTATAAGCAGTGTGGCCTTGCAACCCTGTCCTCTTTGGGCATCCATTCCTCAATATGTGAAACAGGGTTAGAACTGATGGTTGTCCAGTTATGGGCATGTGTGAGAGTCTGTGACCTCATCTTCCGGCTGAACCTGAGTAGGCCCATGTGACAACCGTGGTCTGTGAAGACAAACAGCTCAGCTCCAGCCCTCCTTGTCTTGTCCCCTTCTACAGCTTTGCTGCACAACCATCAAGTTTAAAAACCTTCATGTTACGGAGTTTTGTTTTATTAATGTGACAGTAACATGTCTGAAGACATTTTTCCTTAGACTTAGTTCTGGGGGAGAGATGACTGACTGCCCCTTTTGTCTTGCATGGTGGATTGGCCCAGAGGAGGGAAGCGGTCAGCTTCCCTGCCCAAGGAAGTGGTAAGAGGCTGAAAGGACCCCCCCCCCCCCCCCCCCCCCC
>PVKE010007322.1:0-14510 GCA_004027555.1 Craseonycteris thonglongyai | reverse complement strand
ATATCGCAGGTGAAATAGGCGTGTTAGGGGAGTTATAAAACTGTAGTGGTTTCTACTTTCGTGAAGCTTTTCATTTTAAATTGCTTAGTAGGTGTAAGTACACACAGTTTTAGAGGTGACCCTTTGTGTAAATGGGAAGTATTCATTTCCATGATATTTATTGAGTGTGTACTACCTGCCAGCCACTCTGAGAACAGAACCCCTTCTTTGCAGAGCCAGAAGCAGAGACAGGTGCACATTCCGTCTTTAACACCGCAGGGGGCATTTAATGGTTCCACGTCTACTCTGTATGCTCCTCCTAAGATATGCATGGCCAGTACTTCACATCAGAGTTCAGCAGCAGGCTACTCTGGAGGGCCAAGTATTTTAGACTTTGTGGGCTATAGGGTCTGTCTGTCCATATGTAGACCCCAGGACAGTATGTAAGTAAGCAGGTGGCAAGCTGTAGTTTGTCCAGCTCTGACTTAAGTCCTTTCTGTGATGTATTGCAACCTTTTCAACCTTACTCTTGTCAAGCTCCCTTGGCATTGCTGCCCTTTTGAGTTGTGAGTTTTCAGTTATTATCTACAAAACAAGTCGAGTCATTTACCTGGAGGGTAAAGACAACTCAGTTTCTGTGCAAGTGATTTGGTTTTTCCTCTGTGTGAGATGATGTGGATGGTGTCTCAGTTGAGAAAGATTTTGGATGTTTAACAGAAAGCCCAGGCAGCAGTGGTTTAAACGGGCAGAGGTGTTTTTCCCTCCATGAAAGGACCAGGGGCCAGCATCTGTGCTGGCGTGGATCCCACAGTCAGCAGAGGCCCAGCGTCCCCTCTCAGCGTCCCCTCTCAGCGTCCCCTCCCGGGCTAGATGCCTGCTGTAGGAGCCTTGGGAGAAGTGGGCCACTGCTCCACCTTCTCGGAGTGTTCTGGGATCTCCTTCAGTGATGTCCCCGTGGGTGGGGTGCTGTATTTCCCAGCTAAGCAGAGGCCGTCTGGAACAGCAGGTGAAGGGGAAAATGCTAGTTATGTAGGCAGCTAGTAGTTCTTTGTCCTAGATGTTGATTTTATGGGGGGAAAAAGGATAGATATATTTTAAAACACTGTAGAAAAATTCAGAAAACTAGAAGGAAAAGAAAAAATAATCATTCCTATCGCCTGAGAGGTTAGCTTCCAGTTTTCCAGGCTGTGTGTCCTTCCTTTTAAACCAGCCGTCCTCCCTCCGTTTCACAGTACTGTAACACAAACGTGCCTTCTAAATTCCTTGTAGACCTCGTTTCCCCCCTGGTGTTTTGCCTGTTTTCTGAGTGCACAACGTGCTGTCGGTAGCTGCTCTGTGATTCACTTCACTACTCACTGTCAGTGTCAGGCAGGCAAGCAGCCTTGAGGTCGGCTCATCAGTAAAGGCATGCCCGAGGCTTGTTCCGAGGGCAGACACCTGCGAGTCAGCAGTGTCCTCAGGCTGGCCACTTTGTTCTGGGACAGTACTACAGCCTAATGAGCTTGACCTTTAGTGGTCAGAAAAGTACATGGCCAACATTGGACTGCAGAGGTTGCTTATGAACCCGGTCCCTCTCCTCCCTTCCCTGATCTTTGTTAACTGTAATGTTACTGTAGAAGTAGATGCTCTTGCATGTATGCAGATTGACCATCAAACCATCCCAGAGAAAAACAGATAAATTGTGACCGCTTGGTGGTGGCTGGATTTAAGATTGCCAGTCTATCCTGTTAGACTTGGGGATCTACTGCCAGGGTACTTTGATTCAGATTTCATGATCACTAGGATAATAGTAACCCTAGGTGTTGGAGCTGATGACTTGGAACTCATTGTTCCCTCTGTGCATTTGCCAAGAGGGAGATACAATTAGTAGTCCTTTCTGCTGTGGCGTGTTTCAGTAACAAAAAGTGCACTGGCCCAGCAGCTGAAAGCCGCCATACTAGCTGCAGAGGACAAGCTGCAGGACGAGGCCTGCTAGGAGGGGAGCATAGCCCTGGGCTGGAAGTCTACATTCTCTGCCTTGGACCCACTTACTGTCTTAGATCTCTCTGCATTTTGCACGTAACTCCATAACTCAGCGGTGGCAACTCCCATCCATCAGGCTCTTTTGCGATTTTTAGAAGGTAAAGAAGGTTCTGTTTTTATGTTAGCATTTCCTTACATACTATTGTTTTTATTAGAATTGCTGTTTGTTAATGCTTGGTTACAAAGTTGCATAGGTTTTGAGTAGTCTGCCCCAGCTCATCCTTTCCCACAAGACTTACCGGTATTTTTATTGTACTTTTGTAGAATGTAACAAGGGTTTGCTGCAACTCAAATATTGCCTTATAGCAAAAAACACTTGCGACGCTTTACTGATGCTAAGATTGTTTTTTGTTCACTTTTTTGTACAAATAACATGTTCATTATATATAAGTACTATAACTAAAACAAATAAATGCTCAAAAATCTTATCACGGAGATCCTAGATATAAACTCTATAGAGACCTGTGGTTTGCAGACATGGGTGTGATAACAGGTGGGGAAGTGAGATTGGCCCACAGAGGATATCTGGCAGTTAGAGACATTTTGGGTTGTGACAACCGGAAGCGGAGTGGGAGGAGGGGAGCTCACGGTGCTGATGCTCTCAGCATTTACAATGTTGTGTGAGGCAACAAAAATGATTTGTCCCAAAATGTCAATAATGCCAAAGTAGAAAAACCCCAGTATAGACAAATAAAGGGTGTCCCAAAATTCACGCGAGATTTGAATTTTGCGTCATTTGTGCAGTAATGTGTTGCCAATGAAAAAAAAAGACAGTGTGACAGCTGACAGTTCAGGGTTATTAAAAATGGAGCGCTACACGAAAGAACAATGCATTTTCATTGTTGAGCAATGAAAATTTACAATTTTTAATTATAAACCTGTGTTTTCTATCAAAATTACTTCTTGTGTGAATTTTGGGACACCCTTATGTTTTAGGCATTTTCCTAAGAATATCAGTCAATGTAATTTCAGTTTTACAGACAAGGGGATCATTTATACACATGCTAATTAGCAACCTGCTTTTTATTTATTTATTTATTTTTGTAAAAAATTCTTTTTCTTTATTGTTTTTGACAGAGAGAAAGAGAGAGAGATACAGAGACACAGAGAGAACTGAACTGGGGGAGCTCCCCAGCTCAGCATGTGGGTCCGCACGGGCCGGGGCTGGGATTTGATCCTCAGTCCCTGGGGCTGCAAAGTGAGCGCTTAACCCACTGAGCCATCCTGGCTTCCCCAGCCTGCTTTTTAAATGTATTATGAACAACCGTGTCTGTAAATATGCATTCTCATCATCCTTAAAAAAAAAAAAGAGGATATAAGGTATTCTATTGTATGGCTGTGTCATAATTTATTTCATCATTCCAGTTTGGGGAGATTTAGGTTATTTCTAGTGTATTGCTGTTGGAGACATGCTAGGTTTTGTTTGTATTTTGCCTTCTTTGGGCCTGTTTCCTGCTTGTTGTTGGGGAACCGCCCTCAGGGGCACCATCTCCACACCTGGTGCCCTTTGTGGGTGACTGTACCCCTTCCCCCAGGAGCTCTGCCTCCGATACCCCTGCTCAGGGTGGGCTCTGATCTCTAAGGTTTCCCACACATTGAACACAGTTCAAAGCTTAATGAAGCACTGTTGAAATTCAAAAGAGATGAAAAACCCCAAATATGTTTGCCATGTTTCAGTTTTAGGTATTATTTTTACTTTTTTGCTTTATTGTACTTTTCGTTCCTTTTAAAAAATCTGTCTTCTGATAGCTTGCATGTGACTTAACCTCTGGCTCAGCTGACTTTGCTCCCTGGATGGATATCCTGTGTTCCTGGTGGCCCGGGTTCCTCCTGGGGGTTGAGAGGTGGGGCAGGGCTGGGCAGCCAGTGCTTGTCTTTGGCCACATGCTATGGGACCCCAGGCAGGTCCCAAATGCTGTGGGGATGACCCCCTCTTTTGCTCCAGAGCTGCCCTGAGACTGGAGGTGAGGTGCAGACTCGGAGGAAAGTGTTCATCAGCAGCTCGCGTCTGGTCTCCTCTCTGGGGTTTGGGCAGCAGGCAGAGTGGGGCTGGGAGTTCTGGTCCTGCATCCTGGGACTGCTTTTGCACAGGGAGTTTGTTTGCATGGTGTCTATTTTTGTGTTTCATATGGCATTCCGTGAGGAAGTCCGTCGTCTACGCACATCCAGCTGTTTTGAATAGTCTGTGTCTCAGGGGGCTACAAGGTAGGGACTCATGTGCAGCCAGCCCAGCATTTCGGGCAGTATCTGAACAGCAGGATGTGAGTAACAGGAAGTGACAGAAATCACCAAGCGAGCCAAATGCTTATTCTCAGCTCCCTTTCCAAGCTCCTCAGGCTGGGAGCTATATTTAGGGGAGGCTTCCAGGTTCCTGCCCCTGCCCCAGCACTGTCCCTGTGCGCCTCCTCTTCTGCTCAGTGGCTCAGCTGTGTGGGGCTGATTTGTTACTCCGGCATCTATGGTTAGCTTCGGTGGTCCACAGATTCTTGTCCATTGATTTAAAAACTTGAGTTTTGTGTTTGCTTGGCCACTTCAATTCTGATCCATTCTAAGCAGTTGGAAAATATTCTGAAGGAGAGGAGAGAGGCCGGTAAGAGTTCAGGTGATGGTGGGTGATAAGGCATGGAAGCTGTGTGGGAAAAAAGTTAAACGATAAGGATTTAAACTGAGGTACGTGTAAGGAATTGTAGATCATTGCAAGCATGTCTGGAGGGTTGACTTTTGTTTTGCATGTCTTTCTTTTTTTTCATTGTTAATTTATTGGGGTGACACTGTTTGGTAAAAATTACATAGGTTACAGTTGTACAATTCTATATTACATTGTCTGTGTATTGCATTCATTGTGTGCTCACCACCCAGAGTCAGTTCTCTTTCCATCACCATGTTGATGCCTCCTCCCAAGGCTGGGATTTTTAAAGCCATAGGCTAGGTGGTATGACTTCACCCATATACGAATATGCTAGAAACTTTCTTTGGTCCCTGCCTGGCCAGAAACCCTGCAGGCCAGGTAAGCTCTGTGATGAATTCCCATTGTCTGAGCTTTGTCACAGGAGAAATATCACTGTGACCCCCAAAACTGGCACTATGGAGCCTGGGAGTAGCTAGCCTGCCCAGAGTGAGCACTCCTGCTCACTCCCTGTTTATACTGCTATAGATGTGGCCAATTTTTGCCCAATGTTTTTGGACACTGCTTTGGTCAGTTGCTGACCATGTGCCCACATGGGCTGCTCCGTGTCCCCAGAGCCCAGGTGTCCACTATCTCACTGCAGGCAGGAGCACGTGGGGAGCCAGCCGTTTTCTCTTGCATCGGCTCGTACGTCCTGAACTGTGCTGCTTGGAAGACAGTGAATGATGGCTCTTGCTGCTCGCATCTACAGGCCTGTCTCCTCTGCCCTTGGTGTGACCCATGGGGCAGATACTGAGACCAAGTCATTGCACCAGCAGCTGTGTGACGGCTCAGTCTGTCGTGGCTGCTGTGCTGTACTGCCCCTCTCTGCCACACTCTGCACACTGTCTCTGAGACTTCCCACCTGGTGTGTCCTCTGAGCAGCGGGATGTATATCTGTACTCTTGAGGGTCCTCAAAAAGGAAGTTCCCAGGTTTTGATGTTGGCTTCTGGTGGCTGCCACCCCTCAGGGGAGGGGTGTGTTGGGGGAGAAGGTTTCTGTTGTCTCTAAAAGCTTCCTTCCCTCAGAGCGGTCCAGCCAGTGCCCTCCTCCCTTCATAAAGCACTCCCTCCCCCCCACCCCCCCTTTTCACACACTCAGTCAGCTCCTTACCACTCAGGAACCTACTCCAAGAAATCTGAGAGGCAAATTAGGCACAGTTGTGTCTGCCATGAAATTTGTGGCAGTCAGAGAGCCTGACGAGTGTGGGAGGGCCTGGGGGAGGGCTACCCGCATGGGGAGTGAACGCCTGCTGGGGCACCGACTACGGGGAGCCCCCAGTCTCACCAGCAGGATCTGGCTGCAGGCTTGGCTTCAGGATGACACGTTCCCTTCTGTGAGCCTAGACTGGAAATATATGTGTATAATATGCACACACATGTAAATACAGTGAGCTAAATACAAAACATACTGTGTGTGTCCCTATCTCTGGCTTGGATATTTTAGCATATTTTTGTGCTGTAACATTTAACATTCGGAAAAGCATTGACTATTTCAGGCATTCAAAAAGTAACACAACTATGTACACTTCCCAACCTGAAAAAGAAATAATATTAGTATGCTTGGAGGAGTCCTCTGTCTTCTCTTTCCTGTCCTGCTCCCCTCCAGCACCCCCCACCCCCAATTCCCAAAGAGGTCACCCCCATTCTGAGTTTGGTGTTATCTGTTTGCATGTCTTTTATACTTTCTGTGCTCGTAAATATAGGAGGTGAAGTTGAGGGTATGATAGAGCAGATGGTGGCCTCTCTGTGGGACTGGGGGGCAGTCAGCTTGAGGACACGTGTAGGTGTGAGAGTGGGACCCCCGAGGGGCCTGTCAGGTGGGCACTGCAATGGGGCCTGCTGGTCTGGAGCTGGGAGATAGCTTGTCTTGGCGGCATTTCTGGTTGCTCCTGGAGCACACTTGTTGAAGGGGGCACTGGGGCCATGAGCACAGTGCTGTGTGGGGGCAGGACCTGTGGCTCACAGCTCACAAGAGCCACAGCTCCCCCAATGACTCAAACACCGTTGTGGGGGGAACGAGTCCTGCCATCTCCAGAGCTCTGTCCTGTGCAGGCTTGAGTACCAGGCCACGGGCCACAGCCCGACAGTAGCACTGTGACCATCATCTGTGCTTGGACTCTGGCACCCGGAGAGGACTTGGTCTTCTTTGAGGATGTGTGTCGCATAATGTTTCCATGGCAAGTCAGATGTGTCATGAGCTTGCATCACCTACGTAGGGACTTGAACAAGATGCCCTGGCCTTAAGAAATACAGTGCTGGGGGAAGCTGGGATGGCTCAGAGGGTGAAGCGCTCTCTTTGTAGCCCTGGGGACCAAGCATCAAATCCCAGCCCCAGCCTGTGCAGACCCATATGCTGAACTGGGGTGAACTTCCCATGCAGGAGGCCCCCAGCCCAGTTTCTGCCCTGCATGGCCCCCACCCACCTGTATGGAATGAAACCATGTAGAAAACTGATGACGTACAACTATGGAGACTGCTCTGGGCCCTCCCCCTTCTCTCTATCTGTCTCTCTCTCTCTCTCTCTCTTTATCCAAAACAATAAAATAAAATCTTTAAAAAAAAATAGAAATACTGCGCTGTTCTGGAGTTGCTCCCATTTTCCCAATTTAAACATACTAGATGTTATAAAATGTTGGTTGTGGTTCCTTATTTTCATTTAAACCTGTTATTTTGAGATCATTGTAGATTCACACAGAATAATATGGAGATCCTTTGTGTCCTTTTTCCATCAAAATTATGCACAATGTCACAGACAGAATTGTGACAGTGTACAGTCAGGACCCAGAACGTCTCCTTCTCCACTAGGATTCTGCAGTTTCCTCTCATAGGCATGCCCACCCTCTTCCTTAACCCCTGGCAACTGCTAATCTGTTCTCCATTTCTGTAATTTTGTCATCTCAATGGTGTTCTATAGATGGGACCACAGAGTACGGAACCTTCTGGAATTGGCACTTAGCACTCAGCATAACCTGGAGCTCCCTCCAGGTCATCATGTGTGACAGTTGTTTCTATTACTGAGTAGCCTTCACAAGATGGGTGTACCACAGTGTATTCAATTGTTTAGCACTGAAGGACAACTGGTTGGTTGTAGTCTGGGATGCTTATGAATAAAGCTGCTATGAACATGCTTGGACAGGTTTTTGTGTGAGCATAAGTCTTCATGTCTTTGGGATACATGCCCAAGGGTTGTTTCATAGTTACATGTTTGGTTTTTAAAGAAATTGCCAAACTGTTTTGCATTCTCACCAACAATGTGAGCCAGTTTCTCCACACCCTTTCTAGCATTTGGTGGTGGTTTTATTTTAGTCATCTAATAAGTGTACAGTAATATCACGTTGTAATTTTAACCAGCTTTTTCTTTTTTATTATTTATTTATTTATTTATTTTTAAAGATTTATTGTTTTTGACAGAGAAAGAGATAGAGACAGAGAGAAGGGGGAGGGCCCAGAACAGTCGCCATAGTTGTGCATCATTGGTTTTTCCACATAGTTTCATTCCACAGGTGGGCGGGGCTGCACAGGGCAGGAACTGGGCCGGGGTCTCGCCCTGGTGAGAACTGAACTGGGGGCACTCCCCAGTTCAATAACCAGCTTTTTCTTAATGGCTAATGATGCTAAATAAATACCCTTCCTGGTGCTTATTTGCCGCTGTATATGGTCTGGCACCATGGGGGTGTGGTCAGCAGGGATGAATGTCTTCCCTTGGCTTTCTGTGGAAACCACCTGGTGGGGGGCTGGAGCACCTGGTTACAGCCTTGGGGGAGGTAGGCCTGGGGCCACAGTTTTTTCTATGGTGTTTGACTGGAATAGAGTGGTTATTGGCTCCTCTACTACTATTGGTTTCTGTCTTGTTAGACTGTCCCTTTCCTGGTCCTGTGGCTAGAGACAACCAGCTTTTGGACGGCTTTAAGACTTCTTGTCCATCGGTGTTTTTGGCTGTGACTTTTTCAGTTCATGTCCTAGATGTCTGGGTCTAACAGAGAACACAGGGAACGCCACACTGGGCCATTCCTCAGCCCCTTGTCTACCTGCCCTCTTCTCTCTACCCTTCAGTCTGCTCCTGTTTGTTTCCTATCTGATGCCCAGGGTTTTTGTTGCACCTGGAGGAACAGAAAAAATATTTTGAACCATCATCCCAGAAGAAGTCGGTTGGTTACTTCCGTTATTTTTGGGATTCATGAAATCTGACAAGAGTGTCTGAGCAGGCGCATGTCTGCCTGCTTGGCGTGGCCTCAGGTCCCCAGGCTCGGGCCTCATGCATGTTATTACTCAGGTTGTTTGGCGTGGCCTTGGCTCTAGCATGACAAAGTTTGCAGGATGCATCTTGGTCTTTGTCCTTTAAGGTCTCATTTACAAATGAGAGGCATGTCCAAATCTGTGATTAGGAATCGCTGGTAAATCAGGAACTGCCCTCACATTGTCCTCCAAACCTTATTCCTCCACCCTCTGTCCTGAACTCTTGGGAAACCTGGGCAGAGTGGGAAGGGCAACAGTCAGATGACTCAGTGGGATGTCCTTACCATCCTTGCTTGCTGATCCTCCAAGCCAAAAAGGAAACGGCTCATTCTGAGTGGATCCAGGAGAACTGGTGAGTGCCCGTTCCTTCCCCACCTTCAGCCCGCTGTTCCTGGCATTACTCACGCAGCAGTGTTGCTGGCATCCAGTGGGAGGCTGCTGTTGGCTAGCAGTGAGCAGCCGGGTCTGGACCAGCCTGCTTCCTTTGCTGTGGGACATTGGGCAAGTTACTCAGGGGACCTCACTTTCCTCTGTTGATACCTCCTAACTTCATTTGGTTATGGAAAAGGTGAAAAAGCAAGTACCTATAAACACCCATCAGATTTCCTGGGACTCCTAAGTGCCCCACCATGGTGGCTGCCATTGGCACCTGGCAGCCTCTTTGTTGCTGTTCCTGTCTTATCAGCTGGTGTGTATGGGATTCAAGCATCATCTTCATTTAAACACCCTGTCTGTATGTCTGTAGCCTGTCTCCTTCTTGATTTCTCAGAGGTTGCTGTCTGTGCTTTAATAACCTTGGCTAATTCTTCCCAGGACATTGGAAGATATTTGTCTGCTGGGCTGTCATAGACTCATTTGGAGTGTCTGGGTATTTTCGAATATTTCCTAGAAGATCATTTTCTGAAAGGATAAAAGCAAAAGTTTATTTCAAATAGAACTTATAAAGCTCTTTCTTTTGTCTTTAGCATATATTCTAAACTTAAAGCTTTATGTTTTTAAGTATTTGTTGAATAGATAATTCATGTACATGGTACAGAACTCAAAAGGTTGGGAAGATATAAAGTAAGTTTCCCCGCCCTTCAAAGGTCCCCTTTCAGAGGCGACTAGTATTACTTTTTCCTCTACACCCATACTGTACCTCCAGTCTGCTTTGAGCACTTTACCACATATCTTAGAGTGTTCCCTATAAATGTGTAGAGTAAGTAGCCTTAGTCTTTTTAGTGGCTGTGTAGTATTCCATTACAGGAATGTTCCATAATGTATGCAGTCAGTCTCCTACCAGTCTTATCAGTATTTGAGTTGTTTCCAATCGTTTCCTTACAATGTATATCTATACATTACAGTTTACAATATACTGTATGTCTCTTTGCATGAGATGTGTTTGTAGGATAAATTTATAGAAGCACTGTTGCTAAGACAAAAATACATATTTTAAAGTTTACTATTACAGAGTTCATCAGATGCCCATAGAAGTTTTATTAATTCATACCCCCAGTGTATGGGAGTCAACAGAACATGCTACCAAACTACTGATAGATAAAAAGGTGTCTCATAATTTTAACTTGCATTTATCTTATGAGTAAGATTAAGCATCTCCTCCACATCTTTTAACACTGTAATATTTTAATTCCTAACACTTTTTCATACAGCTTTGCTAGTCTCATTCATTCGTACACTTCCATCTTCTTTTGCCGCAGTGTTGCAAAATTCGTGATGCCACTGCATGTAGAAATGATGGTTCATTCTCATTTCTCTGCAGTATTCCACCTATTAATGTGTTACAGTTTATTGGACCACTCTACCAGGGCTGGATTGTGTGCAGTGTGTTCATTGAAGGCCTATTAAGAGTAGTAGCACCACAAACATTTTTGTCTGTCTTGATGAGAAGGACACATATTTATATTTCTGAGCCATTGGGTGAATATAAAATCAGCTTGACAAGTTTCCTAAGTAAATTGCACTGAATTGCATTCTCACCAGCACTGTGTGAAAGTTATAGGTGTCCCACATCTTCACCAACATTGGAGATGTCTCTCTTTTTCAGTTTAGCCACAGTGAAAGGTGAATCATGCTGAAGTTTTAATTTTCACTTTCCAGATTACTCATGAAGTCGAGCACCTTTTCATATGCCTTACTGGCCATTTGTGAAATAATTGTTGTGAAATAACTGTTCAAGTCTTCTGTTCATATTTTTGTTAGTTGATATGCTTTTCTTTTTTTTCTTTTTCTTACTGATTTTAAGTTCTTTCACCTTCAGGAGAATTCCAACAAGAGTCTAAGAATTTAAATCTGTTTATTGCTCTTCAAGCTTGCCTCAAGGAATTATGTGAGAAATGTTTCTACCATTTTCTCTGTTTTCCCTCCTTTTCTGTTTTACTGTGATTCTTGCCCTTCCAGCTTTAAGGTCTAGGGGTGCACTTTCTCTCTTGGGTTTGTGGGTTTCTGTGTAGCTGTCTCCTTGCTCTGTAGTCCTACTCTGCTGCCTCCCTAGGTACCAAGTCTGCTTATTTCAGCTGTGGATCCTGCCCCTCTGAATCTCTGTGATGTCACTGATTTGTCCTGCCATGTTTACTCTTACCCTACTTTAATGTGCATTTATCTTTTGATTTAGTTATATGAGCTGTTTCTTACCTTACAAATATCTTGAATATCCTTTGGTCTTCAATGCTTTTTCTGTGCAAGGGCTAGGTTTTGGGGGTAGTTCTAGATTTTTTGTAGCATTCCTTGGTTTCTGGGAGTTACAGGATTAGCTGCAGTCCAAACAAAGGGACACTCCTGTTATTTCTGCGAGCGTTTCTCCTTGATCCTGCCTTCTGCTTGCTCAGGTGAGCTGGGTAACCGGCCCTGAGGGGATAACCTGAAGGTCTCATGCAGCACCTGCTTCTCTCCTGGGTCCTGTCCTATCTGCTCTTATCCACATCAGGTGATTGCATAGGATGTCCTGTCTAAGACACCTGTCTCACTTCATTGCTCCTGAGGAGGCCCTCCCACCCTCACCTGTCCCATGTCTCGGGCCCCAGGGTGTGCAGGACTGCTACCTTATGTCTGGGAGGCTTCCCCTGGGCTGCAAGCCCGGGGTGTGGTGGGGGTGGGGGGTGAAGGGATGTGCGGGAGACCCAGGGGTGGAGGAGAAGCATTCAAGGAGCTGGAGTGATGACCAGGCTGTGGGCAGCTAAGAGATAAGGATTCTCCTCAGAGGTGGCAGAGTGTGGTTGCAGAGAGGCAGACTTTATTTTTTATTTGGTGGGAGTCTTCTGTGATAATTCTCATGATCTGGGAGCGGGACTGTTGGTGCCAGAGCAGTGTCAGGAAGGTGGTGTCCACAGGGAAGAGCCACCTTTTACTTCTATCAAACAGAAGACACCCTGCGGTAGGACCTAGAGCCTGAAGTAGCACCGTGATAACAGTGGTGAGTGCTTACATGCAAGGTGCTGTCCCTGCCCTAAACCTCACAACAACACTGGGCTGTGACGTCGCCATTAATAGCCCCAGTTTTCAGATGAGCAGACGGAGGCCCAAAGAGGGGAGGCAGTTGCCCCACGCTGCACCGCCCGTTGTGCCTCAGACCCGGGGGCGTGTCCTGAACCCTGTCTTGGGCCCTGTGCTTGGGCCTCTCCACACTGGGCCCCATTCAACTCCATAGCAACTCTGTCAGGTAGCTTCTATCACCCCTGTTTTCCAGAAGATAAATGAAGACAGAGTCTCCTCATGTTTTCCAACCAGTCAGTGGCCAGGTGGGGTTCAAATCTTAAGTCTAAGGCTTCAAACAGGCACAAGTAAAAATTTCTAGAAAAAGGCTGAAAACCAGGTTCTTGGATGTTTTATCTGTAGTCGCTGTTCACTTCTTGTCAGTAACACACAGATTGAGAAAATGACATTGTTTGTCGTTTGTTTCATTAATTCACCATCTTTAAACACAACAACTTTGTCTGTTGTGCTTGTCACATGGTTCCCAGTACCCATGAAGCTATTCCACTAACCTCCCTCCTTCAGCACATGGAAGGAAAGTGGAAGACCCAAAGCTCTGCCTGCGCAGATGACATAGCTGAGTTCTGGAATAATGTGGGCCCTTCATCTTGTCCAGGTTGTCATGAGAGTAGTGCAGACAAGACTTAAAATAGAACAGGACATGAAAAATCTCTGTGTCCTCTTCTGTAAATATCATATTGCATAACTCCTAATGTAATCCCCAAGTTATGCAAAATACAGTATATTATCTTTCTGTAACTGTATTACTGTTCTTATAACAATGTTCGAATATTAGAACTCACCCTGGAGTGAAAAAGTGCCACTACAGTTACTGAGGAGCATTCCTTAAGCGCCGACCCCAGGCCATGTGCCACCTCTTCCGTGCCTTCCCTTTGTTTTCATGGTGCGTGTCAGTGTCTGAAATGGTTTTCTTGTTTACCTGCCTTTCCTCAGTGTAAGTTCCGTGTGAGTAGGAACCTTGCCTGTCGTGGTCTTGAGCAGACGCTCAGCATGGTATTGTCAGTATTGCAATACAGGCTATTATATTTGCCTTGTTCTCAAAGCGTCAGTGGCTCCCGCCTCCCTCCCACCCTCAGGAGGGCGTTCAGCTTCTCGGGTCTTGTTTTCTGACTTTCGGTCTCCTCTCACCCTCTGGTAGCTATGCCTCTTTTTACATTCAGCCTGCTATGTGTAGCTATCCCAGTTACCTTGGTTATGTGACAGAATGAACAGGACGGTGCATTTGTGACCCTGTTGTCATTATCCCATTCTGTGATTAGGCTTTGTAGGTAGTAGATGGAAATCACTCAAGAAATAATCTGTAAACCAGTCTCTGAGCCAGAAACACGATGATCTAATCATTAAATTCAGTCTTCCTAAAATAAGTTAAAGCTATCAGATGGGCAGAAATCCAGAAGTTAAATTACGTTATATTGGTGAATCCCTGGGGAAGCAGATGTTTTCCTAACACTACTGGTGGGAATGCAGAACAGCACAGCCCTGTGGAGGGGTTGTGGCCACAGCTAATGAAGTGACGTATGCGTTTACATTGTAGGGACATTCTACTTGTAGGAGTTTATCCCCCAGACACTGGTAAATATGAAAAGCTGCATGTCAGGGCTATGCATTGCAGCTCTGTTTGACACATGAAGGGCTTTACAACATCAGATCCGTGGGCAGGGAACTGGGTGGGTCCTTGTGCTATGCAGCCGCAAGAAGAATGAGGAAAGCGTTGTGTTGCTGAGAAGTGACAGCCAGGGTGTACAACCAAGGGAAATAGCAGAGGTGGAGAAAAGTGGGCTGCTATTTTAAAAGGTACAATGTGAATATAGACATGTATTTGCACATGTCTCAAAAATGCGAGGACAAACCACACTTGTGTTTATTCTTTTAGAGCTACCTTTGGGGCTGGAGGGACTCAGGATGGAGGGGCTCAGGATGGAAGAGGGGCTCAGGATGGAGGGAACCAGGATGGAAGAGGGGCTCAGGATGGAAGAGGGGCTCAGGATGGAGGGAACCAGGATGGAAGAGGGGCTCAGGATGGAAGAGGGGCTCAGGATGGAGGGAACCAGGATGGAAGAGGGGAACCAGGATGGAGGGAACCAGGATGGAGGGGACCAGGATGGAGGGACCCAGG